>JADRCH010000016.1:105202-168006 GCA_019843965.1 Rhynchomys soricoides | reverse complement strand
AGAAGAAGAAGAAGAAGAAGAAGAAGAAGAAGAAGAAGAAGAAGAAGAAGAAGAAGAAGCAGCAGCAGCAGCAGCAGAAATCTCCTTTTCACTGGCATATGGGAATTCAGGCTATTTCAATAGTATATGCAGGTGGTGCTGTGGTGCTTCTAGACTCCTTCAATCAGTACAGGTTCTTTCCCCATTGACTGTTTTTCTTACATTGCTCATGTCTTTGCTTCTTTCTGATTTCCTGAGAGATATGCTTAGCAGTTTGGAATAAATGTTCCCTATTTTTACCAAACAAGCTGCTGTTATTTTGATTCTTTACTTTACATATTGCATTTTCCTAATGATTGTAAGGCAAGAGTGGCACAAAGAATCCCCTCTTTAATAGGATCAGCTTCTCCTTGTTTAACTAATCTACCCATTTTGCCCTATTGTGTACAGATTGCTTGACCTTGGTGGCTTATGTCACCTACCTTATAAGTCTCCAAATTCCAGAATCCAATTCTGGAATCCAGCTGCTTGTCCTCAACCTTCTCTAACCATTCAACTCTCCTAAACTATTCAGTGTCTCTCTGGACTTTGGAGCCTGATATGCCCATTGGAGCATCTCTAGATACTAAGATACTTTCCTCTCTGAGTGTTGAAACCCTTTACCCTTTTCCAAAAAGCCTCTCCCAGTCTATCTGTTCAGATCTTTTCTCATCTACTTGATCAAACCACTCATGGACTGGGTAAGTGTCAACCTGGACCAGTGTGCTTTGTCTACTATTACTATAAAAGCCACTCTGGTGTTCCAGGAAGCACCTATAATTACACAAGTCTCCCAACACAAAAACAAGGAATACCCTTTCTCTGTTTTGTTTTTATTATTATTATTATTTAAATATTTCTCTTTGACAAGTCTTTCAGTCTATTGATTGAGATTCTTGGTGTAACACATACTCTTTTCTACTGCCTTGCCTAGTTCATGAAGCACCACCTCTCTTCTTGTTGACCATGCACTCTTTCGATTCAAAACACAATTCCTCAACTCTGTTAACACCTATGTCTAATCAAGTATTGACCTTACCTCATACTTCATGATGTTATTAAGACTCATGACCTCATTTTTTAGTACAACATGATGTGGTTAAAATACAACCTCAACAATTAGTCTCAATGGCCAAAAGATATCACACTGATTTAATCATAGCCAACACACGGGCAAGTGGTCTGAGCATGTCTGCTTTGTTTATTTTCTTTTCTGACTCTTCCATCTATACATCGTGTCTGGTTTATCAGGATCTCCTGGAAAAAGCTCAACCCATTCTTGAAACTGAGAAAGACCTGAGCCTTTTGCTGCTACACTTTTCAACTTCTATATAAAGGATGTGGCCCTTTAAGGTTTTTCTTCTGCTTAGATCAGCATTCCCTCAGCTGGACCTCCACATTCAAATCCTAACTCAACCTCAACAGCTTTCTCTTTACCACTTCCCACAGAACAGATCTGATCAACTTCCACACAGATTACTACCCTCTCAGAAAAGAATCAGGTCCTGGTGGCCTTCCTGCATTCATTTTTCCTATGGATGAATTCTCTCTGATAGAAAAATACCTTGTGTTTTGTTGTTGTTGTTGTTGTTTCTGCTGAACCATCAAGTTTCAATGAAGAATCTACAGTGTGTTATTCAAACCTGTAATTTCTTCTGGCATAACCTATATGCCATTCTCTCATCTTCTCTTACGCCTATAGCAAGGAAAAAGTCTGGTCAGCTCTGCAACCCTACACAGACTATGTTCAACATGGATACAATTGTGATCTGGTAGGAGCAGATGATATTCTTGGTTGCCACCACCCCTCAAATTACCATGTAAATACTAATGTGCACTGGCAGGGTAGCCCAGGAAAATTGTAATTTGCCTCTCAGCTAGATTCCAAAAGTCTTCCCATAAGGCAATTGCTTTTGATAAACTGAAGGAGGTCACCCAGAAACCAGATAAATATCCTGCAGAGTTCCTCATCCTATTTATAGAAACCCTCCTTCAGTACACAGTGTTAGATACTAATGCTTATGAGGGCATGCTTGCCTTCAACTCTCACTACCTCTCCCAGTCAGCTCCTGTCAATCAAAACAAACAAACAAACAAACAAACCATAATATTCTAGTCCATGGCCTTCACTGTTCCCAGAGGGGTCTATTTAACATGGCTCAGGCTGGACCTTAGCTGAGGGTGCAGCATTGGGTCTGTGCACTTATAGGCATATCAAAAATCATGAATATATCTTTGTTGTAGTGCCCATATCTTATTGGACACATTAAGGAGTGTCACTTATAGGATTTGAGATTCTTTGTCATGATAAGTTTAAGCATATTAAATGCCATGTTCAGAAGTTCTCTGCCAGTCTTGTACACTAATATATCTGAGTTAAATAATCTTTATTATAATTATATAATTATAAAGGGACTGAAAAATTTTCTGATTTTTGTATTGTATACCACTATAAGACATAACAGTTTTCCATATGATTAAGTTTATAGAAAATTCAATAGCTAACAAATAAGGTAAACAAATTACTAACAGTGTAAATATTAGAATCTATTCAATGTATCTAAATTTAAACTATACAATATATCTGAAATTAATATATCTCAACTTAAAATATTTTAAGTATCCATTTCTCTGTTGAAGAACATCTGAGTTATTTACAGTTTCTGGCTATTATAAATAAGTCAGCTATGAACATAGTGGAGCATGTGTCCTTCTTAAGTGTTGGAGCATCTTTTGGGTATATGCCCAGGAGTGGTATAGCTGAGTACATAGGTAATACTATGTCTAATTTTCTGAGCAACCACCAGGCTGATTTTTAGAGTGGTTGTACCAGTTTGCAATCCCAGCAGCAATTGAGGATTGTTCCTCTTTCTCCACATCCTTGCCAGTATCTGCTGTCACCTGAGTTTTTGCTTGCCCATTCTGATGATTGTGAGGTAGAATCTCAGGGTTGTTTGAATACAGAAAATGTGGTACATTTATACAATCATGTACTACTCAGCTATTAAAAAACAATGAATTCATGAAATACTTAGGCAAATTGATAGAAGTAGAAAATATCATCCTAAGTGATGTAACACAGTCACAAACACCACTCACGGTATGCACTTACTGATAAGTGGATATTAGTCAAAACTTTTGGAATATCCAAGATACAATTAACAGACCACATGAAGTTCAAGAAGACAGAATACAAAGTGTGGGTGCTACAGTCCTTCTTAAAAGGTGGAAGAAATCACTCATGGGAACAAATATGTAGATAAAGAGTGGATCAGAGACTGAAGGAATGGTGATCCAGAGATGGCCCCAACTGTGGATTCATCCCATATACAGTCACCAAGCACAGACAACGATTGGATGACAACAAGTGCATGCTGACAAGAGCCTGATATAGCTGCCTCCTAAGAAGTTCTTCCAGAGCCTGACAAATACAGAGGCAGATGCTCACAGTCAATGATTGGACTGAGCATGGGGTTCCCAAAGAAGGAGTTAGAGAAAGGACTGAAGGAGCTGAAGAGGTTTGCAATCCCATAGGAAGAACAACACTATCAACAAACCAAACACTCTTGAGCTCCCAGGGATTAATCCACAAACCAAACAGTATAAATGGAGGGATCCATGGCTCCAGCTGTATATGTAGCAGAAGATGGCCTTATTGGGCATCAATGGGAGAAAAGGTCCTTGGTCCTGTGAAGGCTTGATGTCCCAGTTTAGTGGTCTAGAGTGCAGGTAGGTGGGAGTGGGTAGGTGGGTGGAGGAAAACCCTCATAGAAGCAAGGGGAGGGTTGATGGGATAAGGGTTTTCCGGGGGTTTGGGGGGAGGAGAAAAAGGGATAACATTTGAATTGTAAATAAAGAAAATATCCAATAAAAATAAGTATCTTAAGTAACCTATATTATTGACTAGCTCATGTCATGTGTTCTTTATATCTTAGAGTGGAATAATTTTAAATGGTTTAAAATTAACTAAGCATACATATTTAATCACTAAGAGCAAGTTATGAGTTTTAAACCTGTCCAATGGTTTATAAATAAATAATCCTGTTTTTGAAACTGGACTTTAAGACATGCCTAGTTCTGGAATTTGTGAGTAATAACCCATTTTCAGAGCCTACAATAAAGCTGATCAGTACAAAACAACTTAAAAATTGTCCATGCTAAATAAAATACAAATTTCAACTTTAACAAATCCACTGAAGAAAAACTACAGAGGTGAACCTGAGGCCTTGTTAGCTGGAAAAAGGAGAAAGAAACAGCATTCATTCATGCATCCAATAAGTAAAACAAACATAAGTAATTAGACATAATTTTAATTAACTTTTGTTATATTTTATAACTTTAAATTTCAGCACCATATAAATAATAGTTTAAACAAGTTTGAGTCACATATATGGTATGTTGTAAAAATATTTCATTGAATTTCTATCATCATATAAAAATCTGTATAATCATAAAATATGAACTCAGTGCTTTCTTAGACAAAATCGAAATACACTAATAAACAGAGAGTTCACTAGGATTAAGATGCTTAATAGTTTTTACTTAATAAAATGTGGTGTTCTTTTTTTATTCAATCTTTCATATATTTATTTATTTTTTATACTCCAGATTTTATTCCCACCCAATCTACCCTCCAACTATTTCACATCCCATATTTCCTACCCACCCCACTGTCTCCACGAGGATGTCACCACCACCTAGTCCCCGCCAAACCATACCTCAAAGCTCTCTGGGGCCTCCAGTCTCTTGAGAGTTAGGTGCATCTTCTCTGACTGAACCAAGGCCTGTGTGTCCTCTGCTGTATATGCGTTGGGGACCACAGATCAGCTGGTGTATGATGCCTGGAAGGTGGTCCAGTGTTTGAGAGATCTCGGGGTCCAGGTTAATTGAGACTGCTGTTCCTTCTACAGGGTCATCATCCTCCTCAGCTTCTTCCAGCTTTACCCTAGAAAAACTCAACCACAGTAGTCAGCAGCAATGGGGTTTTCTTCACATGGTAATGTGACACAGCAGGTTGTAAGCTCCCTAGATTTCATTGCTATTTATGATGAGTGTAATCCAAATTACATGCATGTGGAGTTGAAAGTGTTACTTACACACATACCTAACCCTAAAGAAGAGTACTTAAACACATATATTTTAAATTCTTTCATTAAATTAAAGTTATATATTATATTAAACTTAATTTAATATATTTTATTATATAAATTTAAAGCCAAATATTGTTGCAGATTATATGATGTTAAATCATACTGAATGAGCAAAAATCCTTGGATAAGAGCTTACAGCATAACCTTAAGATATTGTCTTTCTGTTTCCTTTTTTTTTTTTTTTTTTTTGAGCAGAATGCAAAGAAATAAGCAATAAAGCCTTTTTAGGACTAGTGAATTAGAACCTTTGAGATAAGAGAGTTTATGAGCCTAAAGCTAAAATTTAGATTAAAAAAATGGTTGGTAATAATTTGTTCATGGGAGTGAGAAGTTGAAAGTTAGGTGTGCTAATTTCTGACATTTGAATGGGCCAAGATTTTGTCATGATTTCTGAGTTAGTAAAGAGAAAGAGAAAGAGTATGCTTGGTTTAGTGCAGGCTGGATGCAGGAAACCAGAAAGAGAGATGGGGCAAAAACACCTGAGGGTACACTTGGGCAGACTGAAAGTCACAGCAACAGGGAGGAATGGGATTCTAGCTAGTTTGAAATCAAATTCACATGCTTACTTCAGGATTTGTTAGATAAGCAACTTGGTTCAGAGCAGCCAGTAGAGGGTCAAATGTATATGTTGCAGTACCTGGATATACCCTCCCCTTATCTGTTGCAGCTTATTGACAAGATCTTTAAGCAATATGAGGAGGAGACCAGTGAGAAAGAAACATGGCTTGGAAAAAAAGAGAAAAGGGGATAGGGAACCTCTTTCCTTTCCCCAAATTTCTTGCACTATTTGTAAAGGTCCCTAATAGAATTAGAAATTTAATTGGAATGGAGAATAAATTTAAGGCCATTCAAGTTTGTTTCAGGTATAGAGTACGCAAGTTTTTTTAGAGCCATCTCAAGGCATAATGAGAAGATATTCAAAACACTGTTCTCCTGGATAAGATGAAGAAAAATGTTACTGCAGTTTATAGTTCCCAGGATACAGGGAGGAGTGAATGAAGAACATGCAGTGGGTCTTAATTACAATCAATGGAGTCAGTGGTTAAGCCTGTCTAAGGCAAAGGGGAATCTTGACACCTGGTACCAGGGCTTTCTTAGTAGAGAGGAGACGAAAAATGTACTTGATTCTAAGTAGTATCTTCTCATCCAAATGAAAAGTTTTAGCAAGGGAGTCACAAAACCAAGATGGCCTAGAGGTGCTGAAAGATTAACAGGAAATTCCAAAGTGGGGTGGTAGAAGAGAACAGGAAGGAGACAGTAGCCTAGTAGGGTCTATGGAGATTGCAGAGTTGCAGCTCAAAGGAGGTGAGTAGGGGACAGTTGAAGAACAATCACCTTGGTTTGAATGCCTATGGCTCAGAGTACCTTTGCCTATAAGCATATCAAAAGTGTGCTGGACATTATAAAGTTCACTTTCTGGAACTTAGGAACAGACTTAAACAGTCTCCTAAGGAAACTTAACCCAATTGTTGGTGTTGGGCAGGTTGGTGAGTGATCAGTGAGCCAACAATCAGTTTTGTTTCAGGTAGTTGAGGGTTGAAAGTAGAGAGCTAATTTGTGCCTTAGACACATGAGAAGTAGGATAAGCACAAGGAGAGCCTACTGAGTCTCAGCAAAAATACCATGAAAAATAATGTGATGTGGGGCACCTGACCATACCATGCCAAGGCAGCCCCTTGAGTAATTATGCCATGCAGCAGGGGTTTATTGAGAGAAGGGAGAGGAGCAAAACATGTAAACAGGCAAACACTCAAACAAATGAGAGCAAAACCATGAGGGCAAAGAAAGAGGGGTATGTGCAGAGAAGGACAGAAAGGGGTGAGAATGAATGCCAAACAGAAATTGTGTGAGTGAGAACTGGAGTCGTGTTCCTTTTATCAGGCCACAGACACACCTGGCACATCTGATGGTGGCAGCACATAGTGACAGTAGCAATTGCTGGGTACCTGAGTGCAGCCTAGTGGAATTGACTGTAAGCTAACACTTCCTGCTTACTCTTGTGAAATCTATCCTTCTGAGCTCTCTGTGGTAGCTGTTAATGGCTGACCCTACTAGACAAGGACTACAGGCTTTCTCCTCTACTCCAGCTGGGGCCACTTGAAAACTCATATCATCCTTGTTATACCTAGTTGCCCAACCCCTTTCTTGGG
This sequence comes from Rhynchomys soricoides, assembly GCA_019843965.1. Classification (NCBI taxonomy): domain Eukaryota; kingdom Metazoa; phylum Chordata; class Mammalia; order Rodentia; family Muridae; genus Rhynchomys; species Rhynchomys soricoides. Next base: position 160,688 of record JADRCH010000016.1, on the reverse strand, counting down.
CAGAGATATCACAAATAAATTAAACATGTCCTTCTGTTTTCAACTAAATTTCTCTGGAATACTTCCTTCTCTCTCAGCCTTGGAAGAGCCCCTTTCTGACATCAATTCTTCATTCTACCCCCACCAGAATAATCTGTTGATCCAAGATGGTGGGACAATTCTTCTGCCTCTGTAGCCTCTCATTATCTCCCTCTCAGACTCAATTCTAGGTCCCTAACATCCATCCTGATATTCTCAATACCATATTATATCAAAACATAGGCAGAGCTTAAAATCTTTTTTTTTTCACTCACTAAAGGTGTTTTTATTCTGTCATTTTTCTCATTTTTTATTGGATATTTTCTTTTTTATTATTTTCTTTTTTGATACTTTACTTACATTTCAAATATTTCCCCTTTCCAGATCTCCCCTTTGGAAATACACTATCCCATCCCCCCACCCCCGCCTCTATGAGGATATTCCCTCACTCACCTACACACTCCCATCTTCCCTCCCTAGCATTTCCTTATACTAGGGCATCTAACACCTTCAGGCCCAAGGGCCTCTCCTCCCACTGATGGCTAAGAAGACCCTCCTCTGCCACATATGTGGCCAGCACCATGGGTCCCTCCATATGAATACTTTGGTTGGTGTTCCAGTCTCCTGGAGTTTAAAAACTTGAGAATACCTTGATAAAGGTATTTTTAAGCTCTCTCACTCAGCCTACAACTCTCCTTTCTTGATTGCCACAAACCCAAAATCAATTTGAGGACCCAGAGAGTAGCAGGAGCCAGATTGATTAGTTCAGACATTGGTGGGTAAATGAAGGAATATCACTCTAAAGAGCTCTAAGGAATTGAAGTGGAAAGTCTCAGGGCAAATGAATCTGGATTTTTCACAGCTAATAAAGTTAGTGTCCCATATATATGGTTTCATACCTAATATTTATATGCTGAAGACACAATTAATGATGCCATATATGATATACCCATATTCTAATATACAGGTCTTATATTTTATGTTGAGTTTTGACATTTTTTTATACTAGACAATACAAATAACCATAGAATTTCAAAATAGTTTACGAAGTTTGTCATCTCTGCAGTTGTAAGGTTCATTATTGCATGTTTTTGGTATTTGCACATCCTTCCCCTTCTTTCTTGTCCTTGTCCTTGTCCTTCACCTTCTCCTTCTCCTCCTCCTCATTCTTCTGTCTGTCTCTGTCTTTCTGTCTCTCTCTGTCTCTCTCTGTCTCTGTCTCTGTCTCTGTTTCCCTCTGTCTCTCTCTTTTTCTCTGTGTGTTTCTTTTAGTATAGTATTCATGGGAGCTGGCAATTATAGGTCTAGTAACTATCACTGAGATGGCTTTGCAGAATTAAATTTCAAAGTTCTTCTCATTTGTATAGCTTTCATTTTTCAAAGTAAGATGAAAATCAGTCAAAATATGTCACCAAATGCAATAATACCATGAGAGTTTATACATAGAATTCAAGTCCTTAATATATTACATATACATATCTGTATGCCCAAAATTATATATGTATAGGTACTTAGGCTAATATTAGTGACAAGGGAAGTAAGGAACTATAAGGAAGAACTGTGTGCTTTGATTGGTTACATGTAGTGCATGCTAAGCTTCCCAGGTATTTTTATTTGCTTCCGTATAATATTACTGTTTTCCATGTGTAATAATATTTTAGTGTTTTGCATCAAAAGTGTACCTTGGCAGATCAGGGCTGAGGAATGCTGTACAGACCCTACAATATAATGCACTTTGCACAAGAAATGTATTAGGGGAGTGGGACCTCCAAACAGTGAATGGAGAAAGAAAAAGGAGGGTATGATACATGGGCTTTAGAAGGGTATGCCACTCACGGTGACAGTAGAAATGTAGTACATTTGGTGGCTTGTGATGATATAGCTGCTGACTCTCTGATCTAAAAGTGGTCTGCTTCTGGAATTTGGGGCATTTCTAATGTTCCTTTTGTATTATCTTTGCTTAATACAAAAGATAAGAAAAATTGAAATGGATGGCTGGTGAGGCAGTAAAGGGGTAAAATGTACTTTAGATTACTTCTGGCTGACTTTGGGGTCCCAAGAAAACTGGGAAGCTGGTCAAGTCCAGTTAGAGCAGGCTTTTTCACTTTCTGTTAAGGTTCCTGAGGATTATTTGATGTGGGTAGTTTTTTTTGTTAGTTTGTTTTTATTTTTTGTTTGTTTGTTTGTTTTGGTTTTGTCTGCTTTATTGGGTTCTTATACATCTACATCCCTTCCAACCCTTATACAACCTAACACCCCAACACTAGTTAGTAGAGAAAGAAAGTTAGAAGGGAAAGGTGATGAGGACCTCTATATTGTACTTCCTGTTAAGGTTCCATGATGCAAGTCCCATTTTTGTTGTCAGAGAATTCAACAGCAATCCAATAAACCAGTAATAACAAAGCAGCAGCAGGACAAGCCTACAGCAGTGGGGACAGGAAAAAGCAGAGCAGCAACCGGAGGAACTCTGAGGACTCTTACATTTATACTCTGCCAAGTATTCTAAGAGTTAAATGATTTCAACTAGCAAGGATCATGCTTCTCTCAGAGCACAATGAGGTAAATAGTCTAATGCTTTGGATAATATGTAGCAGCTGTCTATAAAGCTGTCTGAGATCAAAGTTTTTATGAAACCTCTGTAGCTGGTAGGCTGCTAAGAGAGAAGGTAACATAAAGGAGTTTAGGATAAATTGTTTCCTTAAGTGTACTTTTGAAACTTTTAGGTCCATGTTTCTCCTAAACTCTCCAGACAGCTTTAAAGTAGCTAACCCCATGTAGTTCAGTTTATCTCATTTTAACACCTGGTTGCAAGGAAAGTTGATTGTAGACATAGAAGTACCACAAGAAAAGTGAGTCCTGATGCCTGCTTTTACCATTGGAAGAAAACTCATAAGGCAATTGAAATGTTGGTGTCAGAGCTGTTATACTTGTCACTATAAAACTGGCCAGTGGATCTTTTGCCTATTTGTTAATACCATCAGAGATCTAATAAAGATATATTTCATATGAGTAACTGGGAAGTACAAATCAAGCAGGTCCTGCATCTAAGGAAAAAAAAATGACACTTAGTGGCTATTAAGTTGCTCCATGATAATCTCAGTTTAATGGAGGACAGAGGTACCAGGGATAATCAGTCTTTGGCTGACAGGCACAGAAGATCCAACAGACCTATCTGGTAAAGTAGATAATTAGGGGACCAGCCTGCCTTGTCAAAGTAAAGCAGGGCAATCAACTTCTGCCTGCCTGCCTGCTTTTCAACAAATTAGATAGGGTCTTGGCTGCAGGCAATGCAATGGGCATTTTTCACCTAGTGGTCAGTTACACCACATTGCAAGAAAGCTACAGGTAGAATATTTCTTTGGAGGCCATCTTAGACGTTAGGCTTAGAGCTGGTACTTCTCTCTATCACAGGAAGATTATTTATTAAATATTTTCAATGTAATATTCAGGAGAAATCAGAAGAAATTGTGGACCATTTATCTTTTAAGTGTTTCTAAACTAAACAAACTTTTCTTATTTCTTGTCACTTGTTTTTGGCATATCGTTGAAAACATATACAAGAAGAAATATTAAACTTATTCCTTTAATTAATTACTCACTGAGAATGACTTCTGTGAACCTGAGTAAACATAGGAATTCATAATAAGTATACACCACTTATCAACCACATGTTTTTACTTATCAAAATTTTAGATGCCTGGTTTTAAACAGTTAGCAAAGACATAAATATTAAGGTATAAATATCTATGTCAGCTTTTGTTAAACTCAATAGTCTCTTATAACATTAATTTTTAACATAATATAGACAATGTTATAAAGTAGACTTGATTGTAGCAAATATAACCTTAATTTAATGATCATCATATAAAAATCCATATCAATCCTACTATTTTTGGAGACATATTGCTTCTTTGTGCTAACAGAAGATACAGTGATAATCAAAATATTGATTAGCACTAATAAGATTTATGATTGCTCTATGCCAGTTTGTCATCTGAAGATGGCAGTAAATTCACACTGTATATACTTTAACCTTAGTAAATATAGTTGATATCCACTTGGCTGCTTATTTCTTAATGAGTGCATGAACCTATATGGTTGGGGAACTATATGGTTCTCATTCCAGAATCATCTGATTGCAGGTATGGAACAGGTGGCTTCATATTTTTAATAGGAAATGAATCCAAGTTATATGTATACATATACACAGAGTGGAATTAATCTTACACACATACACACAGAGAGAGAGAGATAGAGAGAGAGAGAGAGAGAGATACACATACAGTGTTGAATCCAAATTACATACATGTATACATACACATACACATGCCCACACACAAAATATATCCTAAAAAAATCTTGATATATATATATATATATATATATATATATATATATATATAAATTACCTTATACAGATTTTAATTTATATATACATATTTTAAGTATAATCCTTGAGTTAGAATTTTAGAGCCGTATTTTGTTACAGATTTGTTAAATTTTATTTTTAAAATAAATAGGGGAGAGGTGATAGCATGGGATTTATAAGGAGTATGGGAGTCATGGAAGCAGTGGAAATGTGTCATTTATATCAGCTGGTAATGGCATGCCTGTTTGTGCTGAGTTATTGTCAGGCTAGAGGAGCACCTAGTTCTAGCATATGAGCACTTTGTAATAAATACGGTTTTCCAGTTTTTAATATTTATCTTTATCCTAACTTCAATTTCAGAGTAGAAAGTGTCCTCTATGCTATCATCATCATCATCATCATCATCATCATCATCATCATCATCTTTAATCTTTTTGTTGCAATCCATTTATTATCTCTGACCTTTTCCTGCCCTGTGATAGTTCATCATCCCATTCCTCCTCCCCAATCTCCAAGATTATATCCCCACACCCCCACATCCCCACACCACATTCCAGCTATTTCCATTCCCTGTGGACTCAAGTCGCTCAAGGGTTCAGTGCTTCTTTTCTCACTGAGGTCAGAAGAGGCAGTCCTCTGCTGTGAATGTATCAGGGTCCTCAGACCAACAAGTATATGCTTTATTGTCAGTGGCTCAGTGTCTGAGAAGTGTCAGGGGTCCAGGTTAATTGAGACTGCTTATCTTCTTATGACATGGACCTCCTCCTTATATTCTTCCAACATTTTCCTAATTCAAACACATGGGTCCCTGGCTTCTGTCTACTGGTTGGGTGTAAGCATCTGCTCCTGTCTCAGCCAGCTGCTTGGTCGGCCTCTCAGAGGGCAGCCAAGCTAGGCTCATGTCTGTAAGCACATCATAGCATTAATAATAGTGTTAGGCCTTAGAGCCTCCCCTTGAGATGAGTCCCAATTTGGGCCAGTTTCTAGGACTCATTTTCCTCAGTCTTCATTTTTGTTACTATAGTTCATTTAGAAAGAGACAAATCTGAGTCAGATGTTTTTACCGTAGAATTGCAACCCCATTCCTCCATTTGATGGCCCATCTTTCTACTGGAAGTGGAAATTACAAGTTGATTCTCCTCATTATTGGGTATATCACCTGTGTTTCTGTCCTTTGAGTGTTGAGATTCTCTCACCAGCTGGTTCTCTGTTACATTCTAGAGAGTCCATCAGCTCCCACCTTCCAAGGTTGTTTATTTCCTTTCATTAATCTGGCCCTTAGGGCTTTACTTCTTGTCCCCCTCTCCAATACCTGACCATGTTTCCCTTTTCCCCTGCCCCTCCCAATTTTCTCTCCCACCACATCTAGGTCCGTCCCTCATCTGCACCCTGGTTTCTTCTCCCTCCATACTGGAATTGAAGCACTTGGGCACTAAATGTCCTATTCCAGAGACAGAGTAATGAAAAAATGTGTTTCAAGGTTCAGTAACATACAGGAAGTGGAGGATAATCAAACATTTATGTAGCAGCTTCCAGTCCTTGGGCACTCTTGCCTACTTGGGGAAATGATCTGAAATACAAAAATATCCTAGCTAGAATTGTGGAAAGCTTCCATCCATTCATTAAATGGCAAGAAGAATCAGGAGACCAGCACTTGATTATCCATATTTTACTATACTTTCTGGGCAACTGTGAAATAACTACAAGTAGCTTTAGAAGAACCTGGAGTATTTAGGCCAAGGAAGTATAAAAGTGGGTGGCTCTATCAGTGTAGATGAGAGGGACACCATACTTTCTCTGTAAATTTTTTCTAGTACTGTCATATAGTCAATGAATACACAAGCCAATAAATAGACAATCACTAATGTCTTGTAAGTTGGCCCAATACATTTCTTGTATTCGTAGCAAGAAACTTGACAGTATTCTGTTGTCTTTCTTTTGGAGAGTTTAGGTAGAGAAGTACCCATTGCTTTTACTTCTATTAAGAAAATTATTATTATTATTATTATTATTATTGTTGTTGTTGTTATTATCTGTTATTATCTGTTAAATGGACTGTTTTTCAGTCCATTTGTTACTCCCCTCCAAGTCCACCCTCCGACAGTTCCTCATCCCATTCCTTCTTCTTCACCTCCAAGATGATGTCCCCACACTCCTACAAACCCCCAATTCTTACCAGGTCTCACCATTTCCCGGAGCCTCAAGTCTCTCAAGGGTTAGCTGCCTCTACTAATTGACACAAATGAGGGAGTCCTCTTCTGTATATGTGTCAGGCTCTAGGAACAATTAATGTATGCTGCATGCTTGGTGACTCAGTGTCTGAGATATCTCTAGTGTCCATGTTTGTTGAGACTACTGGCCTTCTTATGGGGTCACCTTGTGGAAGAGCCTGGAAAAATTCAAGTGGAACTATCGGTCAGAAAGGCTTCCAATAATCAGAGACTAAAGAAAAAGTGAAGATAAATACATAATCCCATTTTAGCACACATAAACAAATTATTACATTTGTATGATCATTATTTAATCTCAAATATTCTCTTAAAATTTTCAATTTAGAATTTGGTAAATGTTTTCAATTCTTCTATCATTATTTCCTCGATCATGTTGGTGGCTCCAAATCACATAATATTTAGATATCTGTTACAAAAACAAAGAAACATGGTTTTTCTTTCATGCTAATTCTATTCAAAATTCAGGGTCCAATAAATAAAATAAATCTTGTAATATTTATGCTAAGGATAAAGATGCCGGTACTTTTTTAGTAACAGTTGTCAATAAATCAACTAAAGATTTTTGTTCAGATTTAGAGGCTGTGTTTAGTTTTCTGGAGGAACCAATGGATTGCATAAATACATTACTTATGTGCTCTTTGAACTAAGAAGAAACTGCATCTAGAGGTGTTTTTCCCCTCCCACTTAACTATCAAGCAGAAAATGTCCTGTGATAATGTTCTCCTTTATCTGACATGCTACCCTACAGACCTCTCAATCAGGAGTTCATCAGACATCCAACATTAAAGAGTAAAAACCTTTGGATTATGACTATTTCTATGAAATAATAAAAAACAAGTAACAGGAAAATTGCAGTCCCATATTTTTCTCTCTTCTGTTCATGTGCAAGAAAAATTCAAGAGAACATTTAAATGAATCTCTGTTCCCTAAAGATTGCATTTTGTCTTATTCATTGAAGAAAATTCTTCAATTTATAAGTCTTTACATACTTTCTATATAGAATATACATATATATATGTACATATATATCTTTATTAAATATTTTATTTACATAAATTTACTCTTTAATTTTGTCCACATTATTACCTCTAAAAAAAGTCACATGTGCAGGAGAGGAGGGTCTTGTTAGCCATCAGGGGGAGGAGAGGCCCTTGGGCCTGAGAGTGTTAGATCACCCAGTAGAGGAGAAGGCCAATGAGGGAAGCTGAGAGTGGGTGGGTGGGAGAATACCCCCATAGTGGCAGGAGGAGGGAGGAGGAAATGGGGAAGTTCCAAAGGGGAGATCTGGAAAGGGGGAAACATTTGAAATGTAAATAAAATATGAAAAATAAAAAAAAAATAAAAAAGCAAGCCCTGAGTTAATAGGATATTAAGGATTGTCTTAGTTAAAGTTTCCATGGTCATAAGGAGACACCATTACCAAGGCACCTCTTATAGAGGACAATATTTAATTGGAGCTCACTTTTAGGATCATATATTCACTACATTATCAAGGCAGAAGCATGCCATTGTTCAGGCAGGCATGGAGTAGGAAGAACTGAAAGTTCTACATCTTGTTCTGAAAACTTCCAGGAGAAGACTGGAATCCCCAAGTAGCAACAAGGAAGGTCTCTCAAAGTCCACATTCTACTCCCTGGCCCATATAGGATTTTTCAAACACAGGACACTTTCAGGGGCAGAGCTAACCATAGAATGTTGCAAAATATGTTTAATCCATCTTCAAAATCACCTTATTCTATAGCAGTCTACAATTTTTGAAGGTCTATCGTTCAAAGTCTCTTCTGAGATTCATGGAATTTCTTAAAGTAATCCCCTAAAATGTCAAATTTAAAAGGGAAATAACATGCTTCCAACATATCATGAAACAAGGTATATATTACTGTTCCAAAATATGACAGTGTGGAAATAATGGACCAAAGTAATAGGAAATAAAACAACTGGGAAAACTCTAAAATCTGCATCTTCATGTACAAAGTGTTCTTCAGAGTTCCACCTCCTTTAATCTTTGTTGAGAGCTGTTAACAGATCTGGCATTCAGCAGCAACAAACTTTGTTCTTTTGTTCTGGTTACATTAATGTTAGCAAATTTCTTCAGCAGGTATCCCCTGGCTCAGACGACTCTAACATCTTGAAATATTAAAGGAAACTTTAACTTTACATCTTCTTGTTTTATTGGGATACAAACATAATATTCTGGATCCTCCAAATTTCTTGAATCACTTCTCAAGATCTTCCTTAGGCAGTGCTCTAGGTTCTGGTTGAAGCCACTTTGCAGCTGCTCTTCTTAGTGATCATCCCATGGTGCTGCAATCTCCAATATGCGGGAGTATTTTCTGCAACTAAGTTTCACTAAAAGTCTCTCAAGGACACTCTTCATCATAACAAGCCTAAACAATTTTAAATGACTCATTCACCCCTGGGCCACCAACTGCAACTGAGGTTGTATCTTCACCAGTGGTCTTTCATGTACACTAGCAGTGCCAAGCCTTCAGCTGTTCTCCATTAATCCTTCATGCGTTCAACCCCATACCATCTGATTGTACAGTATATATTATCAAGTCTGGCTCCAAGCATGGTCTTTATCTGTGAAACAGTGCTTCATTCTCTTCTCAGAACAACTTCCCAGAAGATTTCACCCCAGTGATGCAAATCTCATTTTAGTCACTTCTAATTTATAGCATCACCTAACCAGCATCAATTATTCCTGTACCAATTTCTATTCTTGAAGCCAGTGCCAAATGACAAAGCTACTGCATGCTGGGACTAAAGTATAGTTCCATTTTCTATTATATCATCACCAGCTGTCTTTTTTTCCAACTCCTTCACTATCTAAGCTTGGCTGTCCTGGAACTTGTTCTGTAAACTGATCTTGAACTCAGAGATCTTTATACTCTATCTCCTACATGACAGAATTAATGCATATATCACTAGGCCTAGGCTGAAGCTTCTTTTTTACATTTTACAAGACCTTCAAAAACATAGCCACTATGCCTAAAAATCTGCATCACAAGGATGTCCTCTATTGCTGGATTGTAGCCCATTCCAGACATAGTGCAGTTTACAATCAAGAATAGAAATTGAAATCCATCATTTGCCAATTTGAAGTGCAGTCATATCTTCTTATAATAAAATTAAAATAATAATCAGGTCATAATAATGCTTAAAATGATAGAAATTTCCCATGTGGAACTACATATGAATCCTGTTCTGAAATCACAGCACCCATAATCTGTTTATCTGCTTGAACACAGTATTTAGCAGCATGCATGCAACTACCTTGTATCCATTTAGAACTTCAATCCTACATTTTTATTTTTCCCTTATAAGCTTGCTATGCTTAATTGAAGCAATCCTCATATCGAGAGCCATGGGACAAAGTTCCTACTAGATTTTTTTGAGGCTTCTTTTGTCAATGAAATTGATATAAATGTCTTTACCTTAGACTCTTTCGACCAGGGCAAAATGTAGCCACATTCTTCACCAACATATCATAAGAATGGACTCTTATGAAAATACTAAAACTGTTCTCTGCAATATGTTAAATCAGGTCTGCAGAGTTAAAATTACCTTAGAACCAATGTCTACCATATTCCTACAAAATGGCCCATTAAGCCCAACTTAAAACATTTTATTGGTTTGGAAAGTCAATGTTGCCAGATCCACATTCCTCTTAACAAAATCATGGTCAAGCCTACCACAGCATTACCAGAGTCCCTGTTACCAATTACTATTTTAGTTAAGGTTTTGTTTTTCTGAACAGACTCCATGACTGAAACAACTCTTGCAAGGGAAAACACTTCATTGGGTTTGGCTTAAAGTTACACGGATTCAGTTTATTATCTTCACAGTGGGAATCATTTCTGCTTGCAGTCATACATGGTAATGGAGGGGCCAAGAGTTCTTTATCATGATCTGAGTGCAGACAAAAGGAGACTGTCTTCCTTTGGCAGCCAAAAGGATGGTCTCTTCAACTCTGAGCATAACTTGGGCATAGGAAGGACCTGAAAGCCCAAACTCACAGTAAAACACTTCCTCCTACAATATCACCCCTATTGCCACAAGACTACCCCTCCTTATAGTGCCACTTGCCCTGTGCCAAGCATATTCAAACCACTACAAAGATTGCTCTTTAACATTACAGTAATCTAGAGGAGATAAAGAAAAAAATAAGATAAGGAAGAGAGGTACCTTGGATAATAGAAGACAAGTTTGAATGTTTGTTTGAAATCTGAGTTCGTAAGAAGAAAAAAGAAAGAGAACCAAAATCTGTGCCTATGAAATTGTGGTAGGCATTAAAAAATCTATTAATGTCATAGACTCTTTCATGATAAATCAGTTAGAGTAAGACAAGTTTAAACATGTATGGGCAATTAACCAATATTTGCTTAACTATACTTACAATTTTAAAACATAAATTGCCTATCATTAGCCACATTGGCTATTACATTTTTCAACATATTCAATGTTGGAACACATGGCTTCTGTATATAAAAGCATCTTATAGTGTATGAATGTTTGTTAAGGAGAGCCCTTTCTTTACATAGTTGGGGAGTTTTATCTAATTGGGGAAGAAAATAATATTTTCATGGATCATCAATATATACTGATATATTGAATGACACATTTAGGCATTTACAAGGACACTATGTGCTAAAAAGACTGTAATGACTTCTTAATGTTGGAACAGCTGGTGGTAAAGAACCCTCCAAGTGTTGGCTAAGTAAAAGTTGTCTAATTTGGGAAAATCTATATGACGAACAGAAATTAAAAAAAAAAAAAAGGACCACATCCATCAATTATATAATTGATGGGGATTTTAAAGAGAGACACACTGGGGAGTTCTAGAGAATGAAAGGTATTTCAGAGAGTGACTGAGAAATTTTCATAGCTAACATGGTTATTAATTCATATATACTCTATCATTTTCAATAGTGATTGGAAGAATAAACAACATAAATAGATCAAATCTACACATTCTTTAGTACAACTGGCTTATATTTGATGTACATATCTCATTAGTAATGACAAATAGTTGTTTTTCTCTGCTGAGTAATAAGCCAATTAACACCAAATCAAGGTATGTAAAAGCAGTTTATTGGTTTATTAGTCAGGGCATTTGCCATGTAGGTGGGAGACAGAGGTGAGAAGGAAGAAAATTAATGAAAGAAAGAAAGAAGAAAAGAAAGAAAGAATAGCAAATAACAAAAATAAATGCAGAAAGAGGAATAGAGGGGGAAAGAAAGAACACAAAATAGAAATAGAAGAGACTGAGAGAGAGAGAGCGAGAGTGTGTGTGTGTGTGTGAGAGAGAGAGAGAGAGAGAGAGAGAGAGAGAGAGAGAGAGATGGACTCCATTAGTATTATAAAATTTCTACTGGTAAAATTGTCTAGCAAAACTCAAATTTAAATATAAATGATAAACATAAATTTTAAACCTGAGACAAATTAAATATATTGCCTTCCGTATTACCACTTGGACATACAGAGAAAAAAATTAACATGAGTCTTTTTGGTCAAAGAAAAAGTATGAAATATTTAAGGATTTTCTGTCCAGAAAGGAAGACATGGATCCTGGTCTACTCTGAGATCTGCACTTCAACATTACATGTGTAAGATGAACATCCAAGTTCATATAATTGGTTTTTTTTTTTTAATTTTTTTGTTTTATTTTTTCATACTTTATTTATATTTCAAATGTTTCCCTTTTCCAGATCTTCCTTTTTGAACCTCCCTAATCCCTCCCCCTCCCCCTGCCACAATAGGGGTATACCTCCAATGACCCACCCACTCTCGTCTTCCTCCTTTGGCATTCTCCTATACTGGGGGATCTAACAACCTCTGGCCCAAGAGCCTCTCCTCCCCCTGATGACTAACAAGACCCTCCTCTGCTGCATATGTGGCCAGCATCATGGGTCCCTCCATGTGTATTTTTTGGTTGGTGATCCAATATTAAGGAACATCTAGAAGTCAGGCCAGTTGCGACTGTTGTTGCCTCCCTGGGGCTACAATCTCCCTCAGCTCTTTAAGTCTCTTCTCCAACTCCTCCATCTGGGACCTCACACTTAGCCCTAGGGTTGCTGTGAAGTGACTCTTGGGTATTCTGAACTTTTGGGCTAATAACCACTTGTCAGTGAGTACATATCTTGTTCATTCTTTTGGGACTACTTTACCTCACTCAGGATATTTTGAAGTTGCATCCATTTGCCTGCGAATTTCATGAAGTCATTGTTTTTAATAGCTGAGTAGTATTCCATTGTGTAAATGTACCACATTTTCTGAATCCTTTCCTCTGTTGAGGGACATCTGGGTGGTTTCCAGTTTCTGGCTACTATAAATATGGCTACTATGAACATAATGGAGCATGTGTCTTTATTATATGTTGGAGCATCTTCTAGGTATGTGCCCAGGAGTGGAATAGCTGGGTTCTCAGGTAGTATTATGTTCATTTTTCTGAGAAGTGTTCCTTTCTCCACATCCTTGTCAACATCTGCTGTCACCTGAGTTTTTGAACATAGACATTCTGACTGGTGTGAGGTGGAATCTCAAGGTTGTTTTGATTTGCATTTCCCTGATGACTAAGGATGTTGAACATTTCTTTAGGTGCTTCTTGGCCATTTGAGTTTCCTCAGTTGAGAATTCTCTGTTTAACACTGTTCCCATTTTTTGATAGGGTTATTTGGATCTCTGAAGTCTAGCTTCTTGAGTTCTTTGTATATATTGGATATTAGCCCTCTATTGGACATAGGATTGGTAAAGATCTTTTCCCAATCTGTTGGTTGTCATTTTGTCCTATTGACAATGTCCTTTGCCTTACAGAAACTTTGTAATTTTATGAGATCCTATTTGAAGATTCTTGATCTTAGAGCACAAGCCATTGGTGTTCTGTTGAGGAACTTTTCCCCTGTGCCCATGTGTTCGAGATTTTTCCCCACTTTCTCTTCTATTAGATTCAGTGTATCTGGTTTTATGTGGAGGTTCGTCATCCACTTAGACTTGAGCTTTGTACAGGAAGATGGGAATGGATAAATTTGCAATCTTCTACATATAGACTGCCAGTTGAACCAGCACAATTAGTTGAAGATACTGTCTTTTTCCACTGGATAGTTTTAGCTCTTTTGTCAAAGATCAAGTGACCAAAAGTGTATGGGTTCATTTCTGGGTCTTCAATTCTATTACATTGATCTACCTGCCAATCACTGTACCAATACCATGCAGTTTTTATCACTACTGCTCTGTAGTAAAGCTTGAGATCAGGAAAGCTGATTTCTCCAGAAGTCCTTTTATTGTTGAGAATAGGTTTTGCTATCCTGGGATATTTTTTATTCCATATGAATTTGAGAATTGCTCTAAGACTATGAAAAATTCAGTTGGAGTGTTGATGGGGATTGCATTGAATCTGTAGATTGCTTTCAGCAGGATGGCCATTTTAACTATTTTAATCCTGCCAATCCATGAGCATGGGAGATCTTTCCATCTTCTGAGTCTTCACCGATTTCTTTCTTTAAAGATTTTAAGTTCTTGTCAAACAAATATTTTACCTGTCATATGGAGTCACACAAAGATATTTTATATTGCTTGTGAAAATTGTGAAGGGTGTCATTTCCCTAATTTCTTTCTCAGCCTGTTTATTAGTTGAGTATAGGAAGGCTGCTGATTTGTTTGAGTTAATTTTGTGTCCAGCGACTTTGCTGAAGGTGTTTATCAGTTGTAGAAGTTTTCTGGTGGAGTTCTTTGGGTCACTTAAGTATACCATATCATCTGGAAATAGTAATATTTTGATTTCTTCCTTTACAATCTAGATCCCTTTGACCTCCTTTTGTTGTCTAATTCCTCTAGCTAGTATGTCAAGTACTATATTGAATAGATAAGGAGAGAGATGGCAACCTTTCTTAGTCCCTGATTTTAGTGGGATTGCTTCAAGTTTCTCTCCATTTAGTTTGATGTTGGCCACTGGTTTGCTGTATATTGCTTTTACTATGTTTTCATATGCTCCTTGAAATCCTGATCTTTCCATGACTTTTGTCATGAAAGGATGTTGAATTTTGTCAAATGCCTTTTCATCATCTAACAAAATGACCATGTGAGTTTTTTCTTTGAGTTAGTTTATGTAGTGGATTACATTGTTGTATTTTTGGGTATTGAAGCATCCCTGCATCCCTGGGATGAAGCCTAGTTGATCATGGTGAATGATTATTTTGATGTGTTCTTAGATTCAGTTAGCGAGAATTTTAGTGTGTATTATGGCATCGATCCTCATAAGGGAAATTTGTCTGAAGTTTTCTTTTATTGTTGGGTCTTTGTGAGGTTTTGGTATCAGTGTAATTGTGGCCTCATAGAATTAATTGCGTAGTGTTCCTTCTATTTCTATTTTGTGCAATAGATTGAAGAGTATTGGTATTAGGTCTTTTTTGAAGGTCTGATAGAATTCTGCACTAAACCCAGCCGGTCCTGGGCTTATTTTTGATTGGGAGACTTTTAATGACTACTTCTATTTCTTTAGTGATTATGGGGCTGTTTAGATGGTTTATCTGATCCTGATTTAACTTTGGTATTCAGTATCTGTCTAGAAACGTGTCCATTATATCCAGATTTTCCAATTTTGTTGCATATTGGCTTTTGTAGTAAGATCTGTTGATTTTTTTTGTTTTTCCTCAAAATCTGTTGTTATATCTCCCCTTTCCTTTCTAATTTGTTAATGTGCATACTATCTCTGTACACTCTGGTTGGTCTGGCTAAGGGTTTATTTATCTTGTTGATTTTCTCAAAGAACCAGCTCCTGGTTTTGCTGATTCTTTCTATAGTTCATTTAGTTTCTACTTGGTTGATTTCAGTCCTTAATTTGATTATTTCCTGCCTTCTACTCCTCTTGGGTGTATTAGCTTCTTTTTGTCCTAGAACTTTCAGGTGTACTGTTGAGCTGTTAATATATGCTCTCTCCATTTTCTTTTGGGAGGTATTCAAAGCTATGAATTTTCCTTTTAACAATGCTTTCGTTGTGTCCCATTGATTTGGGTACTTTGTACTTTCATTTTTATTAAATTCTAGGAAGTCTTTAATTTCTTTCCTTATTTCTTCCTTGACCAAGTTATCATTGAGTAGAGCATTGTTCCCAGCTACCATGTGTATGTGAGATTTCTGTTGTTGTTGTTGTCATTGAAAACCAGCCTTATTCCATAGTGATCTGATAGGAGGCATGGGATTATTTCAATCTTCTTACATCTGCTGAGGTTTGTTTTGTGACCAAATATATGATTACTTTTGGAGAAGGCAACATGAGGTGCTGAGAAGAAGGTATATTCTTTTGATTTAGGATGAAATGTTCTATAGATATCTGTTGAATCCATTTGGTTTATAACCTCTCCTAGTTTTACTGTGTCTCTGTTTAGTTTGTGTTTCCTAGATCTGTACATTGGTGATGGTGGGATGTTGAAGTCTCCCACTATTATTGTGTGAAATGCAATGTGTGTTTGATCTTTAGTAACGTTTCCTTTATAAATGTGAGAGCCCTTGCATTCGGGGAATAGATGTTCAGAATTGAGAGTTCTTCTTGGTTGATTTTTCCTTTGATGAGTATGAAGTGTCCTTCCTTATCTTTTTGATGACTTTTGGTTGAAAGTCAATTTTATTTGATATTAGATTAGCTACTCCAGGCTGATTCTTGGGGCTATTTACCTGGAAAATTTTTTTCCAGCCCCTTACTCTGAGGTAGTATTTGTCTTTAACACGGAGGTTCGTTTCTTGGATGCATCAAAATGCTGGGTCCTTTTTATGGATCCAGTCTGTTAGTCTATATCTTTTTATTGGGGAATTGAGTCCATTGATGTTGAGAGATATTAAAGAATAGTGATTGTTGTTTCTTTTTATTTTCGATGCTTTTTATCTGTTTGTGTGGATTTCTTCTTTTGAGGTTGTTGAAAGATGACTTTCTTGCTTTTTCTTGGGTATAGTTTCCCTCCTTGAGTTAAAGTTTTCCATCTATTATTCTTTGTAGGTCTGGGTTTGTGGAAATATACTGTGCAAATTTTGATTTGTCATAGAATATTTTGGTTTCATCATCTATGATTATTGAGAGTTTTGCTGGGTATAGCATCCTAGGCTGGCATTTTTGTTCTCTTAAAGTCTGTATGAGATCTGCCCAGGATCTTCTAGCTTTCATATCTCTGGTGAGAAGTCTGGTGTAATTCTGATAGGTCTGCCTTTGTATGTTACTTTCCTTTTTGTCATTACTGCTTTTAATATTCTTTCCTTATTTTGTGTATTTGGTGTTTTGACTATAATGTGACAGTAGGACTTTCTTTTCTGGTCCAGGCTATTTGAAGTTCTGAAGGCTTCTTGTATATTTATGTTCATCTCTTTCTTTAGGTTAGGGAAGTTTTCTTCTGTAATTTTGTTGAAGATATTTACTGGTCCTTTAAGTTGGGAATCTTCACTCTCTTCTATTACTATTATTCTCAGGTTCTATCTTTTGACCGAATCCTAGATATCCTGGATTTTTTGGGTTAGGAGCTTTTTGTATTATGTGTTTTCTTTGACTATTGTGTCTTTGTTTTCTATGGTATCTTCCCCACCTGAAATTCTCTCTTTCATCTCTTTTATTCTGTTGGTGATGCTTGCATCTATGACTCCTGATTTCTTTCCTAGGTGTTCTACTCTTGGGTTGTCTCCCTTTGTGATTTCTTTATTGTTTCTATTTCTGTTTTTAATTCCTGGGTGTTTTTTTTTTTCATTTATTTGATTGTGTTTTACTGTAATTCTTTAAGGGATTTTTGTGTTTCCTCTTTAAGGGTTTCCAGTTGTTTACCTGTGTCCTCTTGTATTTCTTTAAGGGAGTTATTTATTTCCTTCTTAAAATCTTCTATCATCCTCTTGAGATGTGTTTCTAAGTTTGAGTCTATCTTTTCTAATGTGTTGGAGTATCTGGAGCTTGCTGTGGTGGGAGAGCTGTGTTCTGATGATGCCATGTAGCCTTGGTTTCTGTTCCTTGTGTTCTTTCTCTTGCCTTTCACCATCTGGTTGTCTCTGGTGTTAGCTGTTCTTACTCTCTCTGACTGTGACTTGTCTTTCCTGCAAGCCCAGGTGTCAATACTCCTTGGAGACCAGTTCTCTCTGAGAGTAATTTGGGTTTGTAGAATTTTGGTGCAGGGTCAGCTCTTGGGTGCAGACAGTAACAAGAAGGATCTAATCCCCAGCTGTCCCTTGTTTCCTGTGTTCTGGTGGTTCTTCAAGGGTCCCTCTTGGTCCAGTGAATTTGAAAAGAAGTGATGTCTTGCCTGCGCTTAAAGGTGTGTTGACACTCCTGGTATAGCAGCTCTCTCCTGACAATATATGAGTATGGAGCCCTATGTCACAGGATCTGCTCTCCAGCTACCGAAAGAAACCAGGACCCATTTCCTCAGTCCCTGTGTCTTGGAGATTCCAAGTGGGCCCCTTTGAGCAGACAAGCTTGCCCACACTCTTGGGAGGCTAGCTTTCTCCCAGTTCTATTTGGCTATGGAACCCTGGTGGCCCAGGCAGGGGTCTCTTGCCACTGATGGAAACTGGAAGGCCCATGTAATTGTTCTATAATTTATATATTCCTGATAATTCAGGATGAATTCACTGATTTAGTAATGAAGTATTAAAGGAGTTAAGTTTTTGTATCTAGATAAAATAATATTCCTCTCTTACATACACACATACACACACATACACACACACAACACACACACAAACACACACACATATACATATATATTAGCAAAATAGCTATATATCCATTTATTTTGGAAAAATGTCCACTATAAGTTTTACAAATATACTCTGGGTATTAGAGACAATTATTTAGATGGATTGCTAGAATATTTATTGTAAGGATATCCAACAGTCCTGTTGTCTCCAAATATTTACACCATCTATGAGAAAGCTATTTTTTATACATGGTAGGAAACCATCTTCCACATCTTCACTATCTTCCTACTAAATCAGGGAATAATCATTACAATTACATGCTTGATCTCCAAGCTCACATTTATATACTTGTTTGTTTGTGTTTTGTGTTCAGCCTACTGAATCTAATTTGCTTTCTTTATATTAACATGTCTATATGGTAATTCACTTGACATTGGTATTCCACAAATAGTAGTATAAAACCCAAGAAATTTGACTCACTCTTCTTTGTGTCTATCTTCTGCATTTTTCTTTCAGCAAGTAACATCACCTCCATATACCTCTAATTACTTACTGAAGTTTTTATTTTTATATCATTTTATTTTGTGAAGGTTTTTATATAAGTTCACTGTGCAATATCCATGGTAAGTGTAAAAGATAATATTTTGTAGGCTGATATGTTTTAAACCTACTTTCAATAAGGCTTATCAAATGTTTAGATATCTCTTTTAGCCCACCCTTCAAAGGTAGGGAGAAAAGATGTTAAATAGGATAAGGGGATATTGACCTGTCTTGAAGTAGAACATTGAGGAAATTGTAACCTTTGTCAGGATGCCAGCAGTCTAATTCCAAATTCAGCAGTGATAGGATACAAAACATGAGTTATCAACAGTGGCATGATCCAGCAGAAACAGCCAGGTTTCCACCAAGTCAGCCCAATTTAGCAGGGGAGACCAGTACCACAGGGGACACAAGGAAAAGTTTTCTGTTGTGCCTCATTCAAGGAAGTGAAGATTGGCTAAGACATGAGACCATCAGATCACTACAAGACTAAATTCCAAGTGCCCCAGTCATTGTACACTGAGTCCTATTTATTCCCTCTTTAAACAAAACACCATGAGAGTCTGCATCAGAAAATTCCACTTGAATATGTATGGCATGATTGAACCAGAATCTTGTACTTCAATATTTTCTACTTCTCTTTCTCATTTTTTGATCCTTACATTCCTTTGTTACTGTGCCTACTTTATTTATGCCTCCCTGTTATATTCCACATTCAGATATATATTTTACCAATAGTGGAGTGAACAAGAATTTCAGAGACATGGGTAGACCCAAAACAGACACAAATTCACTTAAATGCTCACTTAAATGTGCTGGGGAACTTCTTCTGGACATTTCTAGAAAAAATGATGAGAAGTCCCATAGATAGAAGTAAAGACATGAACATTAGTGGAACTGGAAGACACACGTTCCTTTTGAAACAACGAATCAAAAGGTTATTTAGTAAAATTCTAGATTTAAGATGGTGACATCTCTAATACTGGAAAGCCATGGTTTCTTGACTTTCAATAAATGTATTATTTCCCTAACAGGGAATAAATCTCATAATTATCTATATCACCAATATAATATATCCACTTCCTTGGGAACAGTTATTAGAGTGTTCCTTGGAGATTGTTTTCATTACACAGTTTAATAAATTTTATTGACAATCCTTAAGAAAGACTTAGTTATAGCCATGAATCAAATTCTCATTTTGAGTGAGGTGACTATCACCACACTGACAAGTAAAGTTGAATATCCCTGTCAGTTTCCACATTCAGCAGGAATAAAGAGAATATTAGAATTCTCCTCCTGTGTATCTGTGAGGTATAATTTTGTCTCTCTATATAGAGATTTCTCCTTAATAATTCTGGAAAGAAGAATGTGCCTGGAAATAGAGTCCAACATATAAATTCTTTTTGTGGCTTGTCTACCATTGTACAGGTGCCTTCTACACACATGTGAGCATTCTCAAGTTGTAAATAAACTCCACATTTTATTCCATTTGTATTGTAATATAATATTCATAACATATTACCTAGGAGTACATAAGTGTAGCCACCAAAGTCTAGGTTGTCTGGAAAAAGGCAGACTGTTACACTTTTTTGTTTCTTCACTCTGTAGTAGTTTTGTTGTTTTCTGATATAATGAAAGAAGACATTACAAATTTTGCTTTAATTCCAAGGTGGATTGGATATAGAATCAAGAGGAGGAGTCTTGAATATATTCAGATGGATGGCTCCATCTTTCTCTTGTAAAATGTGTTTGGGGGCTGGCAGCCCTAAGAAGATTTAATATTTTGTTCAGGACTCACAGGCTTACTAGATGATAGTCTTATATATCCCTTGATATCTCAGTATGAGAGGCATGAACAGGCTTAATCAATGGGTTAGCACCAGAGTGCTGACTCATAATAAGAGATCTATGCCTTTACTGATATCTTCATATGGAATGTGATATAACATCTTTAGGCTAATGCTCTAAGATCAAGTATTGATAAATGTGACTTCATGAAATTAGAAAGCATCTGTAAGGCAAAAGACACAGCCAATAAGAAAAATTGGCAACCTAAAAATTAGGATAAAATATTCACTAACTCCCCATCTAATAGAGGGCTAATATCCAAAACATATAAAGAACTCAAGAAGGTAACCACCAAAGAACCAAACAACCCAATCAAAAAATAGGGTATAGAACTAAACTGAGAATTTACAAGAGGAATCTTGCATGGCTGAGATGAACCTAAAGAAATGTTGAATATCTTTAGTGATAAGAGAAATGAAAATCAAAGTGACCATGAGATTCCACCTTATACCAATCAGAATGGGTAAGATCAAAACCTCAGGTGAGAACATATTTTGATGAGGATGTGGAGAAAGAGGAACACTCCTCAATTGCTGGTGGGATTGTAGACTGGTAAAACTATTCTGAAAATAAATCTGGAGGTTCCTCAGAAAGTATGCAAATAGATCTACCTGAAGACCCAACAATATCACTCTTGGAAATAAACTCAAAAGTATGCCCCAGGGACACATTGTCTACTATGTTCATACTGGCCTTGTATGTGATAGCCAAAAGCTGGAAACAACCGAGATATCCCATGACAGAAAAATGGATGCAGAAAATGTGGTTCATTTATCTATTCTTGATCTTTGAGACTGAGCCATTGGAGTTCAGTTTAGGAAATTTCCCTCTGTGCCAATGTGTGCAAGGCTTTTTCCTACTTTCTCGTCTATGGGACTCATTGTATCTGGTTTTATGTTGATGTCTTTAATCCACGTAGAATTAGGTATATATTAAAATTTCTAATCCTGATTGATTTCAGAAGGAAGTTGCATATAGAAATAAGAATGTTTCCTCCCATTTTAGTTTCACACACATTTTTCAAAATGTCCTCTGAAGCTGCTTCATTTTGCTTTCAGTCAGAATTTTCTACTACTATATGACAGAAAGAAAGAAACAACACACTCTTCAAAGACTAATGGTATTGTATCCATTATTGTTGTATAATATAAAGAAATGTAAGTAAAGGATAACTTGCAAAACTTAGCTTTTAACTGTCTGTGCTATCTGAATTCACTAAAAATTAAAATTACATTTAGACCACTCTATGTTTAACATAAGGATTGCAATTGTGGTTGTGTGTGTGTGTGTGTTTTATATGGTAGTTTAAAACACACATAGATAACACAAGTGATTTTATTATGTATTTTCTTTACTTCATAAATGAACACTCTAGTTTCATCATATCAATTCTAGTATTCCATACCAGTTCATCTCATGCCCAATGCACATACTGTCAAACTTGTGAAGTCTACAAATACAGTATACACACACACACACACACACACACACACACACACACACTCACACACGACGTACCAATGGAGATTGAATCTCTGTTGATCTGAATCCCTAAGTAATATTGATTCTCCTTATCTTCATAGAGAACATTTGTAGAGAATATTTGCCTGTACTTTTTCATCTATGAGTAAGGACTTCTGGAATTTTTCTCATTTGAGATGATGATATTATTGTGTGGTTTTGATTATTCATAATCCCTCAATAAATGGCAGAACATGAGTATCAATATGTTCCTACAATTTCTATGAAACTCAAATCTTACTGCATGTCACCTCAGGAAATGTATTCACTATAATGGTAAGGAAGTTGTGAAAAGATGAGCTCATCAGTGCCATAATTTGTGCTGGGTAAAGACTTTGTGGTGCAACCTTTGGGTCACAAGGTACACAGTAAATAGCACAATGCCTGGGTTTTATAACTTAGCACAATAAATTGGTTTGTTACTCAGAAAGAACACTGATGAAATTCTACATTTTTGTTTTGCAAATGTTAAGTAGAGGGACAGACGTTCTTTATATCTCTGCTATTGGAAAAATATTTTTAAATTATTTTGTGGTTTTTTTTTTTGGGTGATTTGAATATAATTATTTTTCCTATTTTTTTTTCTTCTATCCATCCGACATGTCTTACTGGATCTCTTTAAGGTTCATGCTATTTTCACAAACTGTTATATAAAAATGTACATGTATAAATAATTTCATTTTTGAGATATAAATTAAATATGAAAAGTATATAGTGTGAGTTGTGTGAATGTGTGCTTTTAGTGATGATCATTTTGTGTTAGATAAGAGACTGAAATGTTCTTCCTTATAGAAGTTTATCTACTGATTCCGTATTTCTTCAGGTGTCTGAAATACTATACTGAATTTGGAGGTTCCTGGGCTTTCCATATACATGTTAAAATTTGAATTGTGCTGACATTTTGATAATCTTTCTTAAGCACATATAATTTTGAGAATTTATGTGTGCAGATTGTGTATGTTATACCAAAGATAGTTTTCAAACAGTCATTGTCTTGTTCTGGATATTATAAACTTTCCGCCCACATTCTGCAATATAGTCTAAGTCTTGGAATAATGGAGTATTTTATGAATTCATCAGTCACAGTTAGAAAACTATAAATTCTCTGCAGTTTAACTTATGCAATAATTTACATCTTCATGCTGTAAACTTAGTAATTCTGCTGAAGGTGACAGTTGAAATTTGTTTGTGGGTATAAAGATAGTTAGAAATTATACTGTTTCAGAGAAATAGCAGGTAGAGCTATTCCTTAAAACTTAATAAAATTCCCTGACATGTGAAATAAGTTAGGTATACTTTCTTGGTCAAAAATTCTCCCACATTCTGTGATATAATATACATTATGCAGCATACATGTAGTGAAAATTAAAATGTGAGCACCATGCCACTAATAAAAAACAAACAAACAACAAAAAATCATGCAAAACAGAAATCAAAGGAATGGAAGAAAATGAAAGACATACCACAAAGAGGGTTGTATTGGAAAGGACCTGAGCCACCAGGACCACAATAGAATGAGGGACATTGTTGATGGGAGTCAAATAATAATTAAATAAGTGTATTCTATCCTTATCATTTGTGAACATATATTACTTCATGCTATAATAAAATTTCTGCCATTAACATTAACAAATGATGTGCAATGTAAAATGGCAACTCTGGTGCACATTTGAACCTGTTTTCTTTGTGAGGTTCTCAATAATTTCAAGTTTAGTTGAAGTATCTATACAGAGAATTTACTGGGTCCAAAACTTACAAGATTATAAAATATTTCTCTGAAATTTGTTGTTTATTTAGTAAAATACTTTGATCATAGAAAATTTCATGAAAAAAATGCCCAAATATTTTAAAAATATTGACACTTTTATCAAAATATTATTGAAAAACATGCATGT
This sequence comes from Rhynchomys soricoides, assembly GCA_019843965.1. Lineage (NCBI taxonomy): Eukaryota > Metazoa > Chordata > Mammalia > Rodentia > Muridae > Rhynchomys > Rhynchomys soricoides. The sequence goes on along the minus strand of JADRCH010000016.1, from coordinate 136,599 downwards.
TTATAATCAAAAGGTGGTAGCATTCTCAAAATATGATTAATATGCAAATACTTTTAGGGATCACATTTTTAAAACATTGTGCTAGGGAGACTGCTAAGTTAGTTAAATACTTGATTTGCAAACAGAAGGGCCTGAAATCAATTCTAGAACCTACCATGCATATGAGCAATTTAACATGGGAAGATGGTGACAGTTGGATCCCTGTTAATACAAACTACTGCTTCTCAAAGGAAAGAAAGTTGGGGATAATTGAAAAGAATATTCAGTGCAGCAGTGTACTTTGTCAGAAGGTTAGTTCACTTGTGACATGGAGGGTATAAGAAAGTTTTATTGCTTCTTGTCTTAAGCTTCATATGTGCTGCTCACAGGGGAACAAACATGTCATGAGCCTTAAAATTTCAGTCAAGTATGCCAAATATAAAAATTACAAAGGTTGACCTCTGGGATGCCTTTTTAGCCTGTGATTACAAGCAACATTCCATAGATACAAATGGAGGCTTTACTACAGATAACATTAGCCAGATATAGGTTGAAATGCACAGGCATTACTGGACATTTTTTTTTCTGATTTTAATTAGAGCCTGATACCAAAGAATTACTACATAATATTTTGGCTTTTCTCTTTCAATTTCATCTTTCTGATGCAACAGGCAGGGAGAGAGAGAGAAATGGAGGAGATGTGATGGAAAAATCTCCTTGGTAACAACGGGCTTTTGCCTTCTTTATCATTTTTGAGATCTCTCTCCTGATTGGTTCCAAACATTTTCTCTATTTTCCTACATATATTCAACTAGTCAGATTCAATCACAGCTGAATAAATCTACTCACATAAAATTTTTTCTAGTAATGCTCCTGGTTGTTACCTAGCTCTCAGATGGAGATTGTTGACAATTTGCTTCTAGAATAAGGAGTGCTCTGAAAACCTGAGGATGAAGGTGAAAATAAAGCATCAGCATGGTCAGGAAACTTTTACTCTCACTGAACATTTTTTTCAATTGTGTTTATTAGATATCATTTTGTGCCTCTTGTGTGTTCTGTGTTATTTTTATAAAATTCAAGTTTCTGTTCTTGTGCATAATCAAAGAACCACATTTGCAATTAATTTTATCTATATATTGATATGTGGAAGATTCAATTGATGATAATAGGTTGATTCTATTATGATATGATCTTAACTGGCTTGTATTTTATGTTGGTATCTCATTAATTTTGCACTTGCTAACATTTGTTTAGAACAGAAAATGTTCTTATCAAACTCTTTACCAAGTTTATCATCTCTATTGTTATGGTAACTCTATAGTTAACTATATGATTGTGGCTCAGTAATTTGTCTTATTGTTCTGTTCCTCATCTGTATTCTTGTTGTTGTTGTTTTGGTATTTATATATTTATATATTTATTTTACACTCTTGATTTTCTTACCCTCCAACCTCTGACTATTCTACCTCAAAATGCCCCTCCCCCCTTGTTCTCATATTCCTTGGAGGAAGGATTTATGTTAATAAAATTTGCTATATAATTTTTTGGTTCCATTGCAAGACTGAATGTAAAGGAAGGTTTTGTTTCTCAGGATGCTGAGTGCTTTGAATGTGGGGCTTGGCCATATAAATATAGGACTAGACAAACATATACCAGACTTGTGAGATAGCTAACATATCCTCTATAGGTATCACAGAAGATACTGGGCACAAATAAACTGAAACTCACTTGTGAATCTTGCATGTTTCATAGTACATACCAGCCAATGTGTATCTGTCACTAAGTTCAATAAAAGTATGAGGCTTTTACATAGAACTGAAATTTTCATTGGATTAAATGTTCATTCTCTTGGAGACAAGAAGCAATGTGGGTTTATTTTTTATATTTTATTTTTTTATTTCTCTTATATTATATGGGACATGGGGGAAATAAGCTACTTTTGTTTTTCATTTATTTTGTTTTTTTTTTTTTTAAATGGGTCACTTACAATAATACCTAGAAAAAAAGAAGTGATAGTCTCCACTTAAGAAAAATCTGGTACTGATTCTTTTAATGTAGTACTAAGCTAAATAATGCCCTACATTTGTTTCCATTCTTATATGTTATAACTATATTCCATGTCTATTAACTTCATGTTTCCATTTCTTATGTTTACCATTCACTTCACTTTTACTTTTTACTCAGAAAAAAAAATCCGACAAATTTTATTTTTTTATTTGACTTTTGAATGTATTTACATTTCAAATATTATTCCCTATACTGGCTAGTTTTGTGTATCAACTTGACACAAGCTGGAGTTATCCCAGAAAAAGGAGTTTCAGTTGAGAAAATGACTCAATGAGATCCAGCAGTAAGGCATTTTCTTAATTAGGGATGAAGGGGGGAGGGTCCCTTGTGAGTGGTACCATCTGTGGTCTGGTAGTTTGGGTTCTATAAGAAAGAAGGCTGAGCAAGCCAGGAGAAAAAGCAAGTCAGTAAGAAACATCCCTCCATGGCCTCTGTATCAGCTCCTGCTTCCTGACCTGCTTGAGTTACAGTCCTGACTTCCTTTAGTAATGACAGAAACATGGAAGTGTAAGCTCAATCAATCCTTCCCTCCCCAACTTGCATCTTGGTCATGATGTTTGTGCAGGAATAGAAATCCTGACTAAGACAAATTGGTACCAGCATAGTGGGGTATTCCTGTGACAACCTGACCATGTTTTGGGGAGGACTGTGGAAGGACTTTGGAACTTTGAGTTAAAAGAGTCATTAGGATGTTACGAGCTCTGAGGAATGTTGTGTAGGAGCTTAGAAGATAATGATGAGAACAGTGCAGAAGATGGAGGCCTGGCTTGTGAAATTTCAGAGGGAAGATTAAAGACTCTTACCAGAGCCACTGCTATTTTGACTGTGAAGATTCTGTGTTTTTGGTTAGCTGGGACTGAAGGATCAGCTGGATTAACTAGATACCAGAACTATTAAAGCAAAACCATTGCATCACTGGAACTATTGATGCTGGTTAGCTAGAGCTAAGATATTAGCACTGATTAAGTATAGACCAGCATAATTGGGGTGAGATCTTCTGAGAAGTGTTTTCTGAGAACACAAAGGCTGCATTCTAGAGATAGCCAGGGTTGTACCTTGTGCTGTGGCAGGACTTGGTAATGTGTAAGAGTCACCCAGTTGGTATTGATTTTGAAGGCATGAAGGAGTCATGAAGAGCAGCTGAGGCCTGGGCACTGTGAGAGGCTGTGGAAGGCCACAGGTGAAAGTGTAGCCTCAATTGTAATTGATGGCCCAGGATTGAAGGGGTCATGCAAAGGAGTTGAGGCTCAGGTACAGTGAGAGGCCATGGAAGGTTATTGGTGAAGGTGCAGCCTAAGTTGCAATTGACAGCCCAGGACTGAAGGTGTCATGCAAAGGAGGTGAGGCTTGGCACCATAAGGAATGCCTATGAGAGGTTGCTGGTAAACCTAGTTGCAACAGAAGACAGCAGTGTTTTGGAGCTACCAGTACCATGAGATGACCACCAAGAGTGGAGTACAGGCATCTGGAGCCTAGAAGACAAGGTGTGTGCTACAAAGGGCAGAGCTGGGGAAGTGACTCAAAACCTTGGAGGAATCCAGAAGATTATGAATGGATCCCAGATGATTGGAGTTTGATTTTGCTTTTGATTGTGACTGTGGCCTGATATTTTTCCCTCTTGAAGAAAGTAATTTAGTGGAGCCCACAGTTAAGAGCCTTTGAATTTTTAAGACTTTGAATTTTAAGAGATTTGATGTTTAAAAGGGACTAAAATGTTAATATGTAATAATTTGCAAAGACTGTGGGACTGTTAAAGTTATTTAATCTTGGGGATGAATAAGGAAGCAAAGGTTGGAGCTTATTGGTGATGTGTTTGTGTTTCAAGTTGACAAGGGGTCAATTGTACTGGCTAGTTTTGTGTGTCAACTTGACACAAGCTGGAGTTATTACAGAAAAGAGTTTTAGTTGAGAAAATGCCTCCATGAGATCTAGCAGTAAGGCATTTTCTCAATTAGTAATCAAGGGAGGAGGGACCCTTGTGGTCCATCTGTGGTCTTGGGCTCTATAAGAAAGCAAGCTGAGCAAGCCAGGAGAAGCAAGCCAGTAAGGAACATTCCTCCATGGCCTCTGCATCAGCTCCCAATCCCTGATCTGCTTGAGTTCCAGTCCTGACTTCCTCTTTATGAACAACAAAGTGGAAGTGTAAGCCTAATAAACCCTTTCCTCCCCAACTTGATTCTTAGTCATGATGTTTGTGTGGGAATAGAAACCCTGACTAACACATACCCTTTCCTTGTTTCCTGTGCAAACTCCCTATCCCATAACCCCTCCCCCTACTTCAATGAGGGTGCTCACCTACCCACTTTCACCTTACTACCCTGGAATTCCCCTAGATTGGGGCATGGAGCCTTCACAGAACCAAAGGCTGCTCTATCCATTGATGCCAGATAATGCCATTCTCTGCTATGTATGCAGCTGGAACCATGGGTCCCTCTATGCTAATGAATTTGTTGGTGTTTAGTTCCTGGGAACTGTGGGACATCTGGTTGGCTGATATTGTTGTTCTTCCTAAGGGGGTGCAAACCCCTTCAGCTCTATAAGTCCTTTCTTATACTCATTCATTCTGATCTCCACATTCAGTCTGATTGTTGTCTGCAAGCTTCTGCATCTATATTTATCAGACTCTGGCAGAGCCTCTCAAGACACAGCTGTAACAGGCTCCTGTCATCAAGCACTTCCTGGCATCAGCAATAGTGTCTTGGTTTGGTATCTTCATATGAAATGGATCCCCAGGTGGGGCAGTCCCTCACTGGCTTTTTCTTCAGTCACTGCTCCACTATTTGTTCCTGTATTTCCTTTAGAAAGGAGAAATCTGGGGTTAAATTATTTGAGATAGGTAGGTAGCCCCATCAGTCAATTAGAGACTTTGCCTGAACTCTGGATATGATCACTGCAGGTCCCCTTTGATGGATAATTCCTGTTGGGTCCTAGAAGGTTTTTGCTTCCCTGGCCTCTGGGACTTTCTGGTGGCTACCATCAGTTCCCCATCCCCCACTGCTGCACACCTCTGTTCAATTTCTTGACCCTCTGTACATCTCCCCTAGCACCTCCCACAACTAACCCTGCCTCCCTTTTTCCCCTACTCTTCATTTCTCTCTCCCAAATTCCTCTCTTCCTCTACTTATCATAATTATTTTGTTCTCCTTTCTAAGTAGAACTGAACAATCCACACATTGGTCTTATTTCTTCTTGAGCTTTATATGATCTGTGAGTTGTACCATGGGTATTCCAAGTTTTTTTTTTTTTCTAATATTCAGATATCAGTCAGTATATACATGTGGTTTCTTTTGTGACTGGGTTACCGCACTCAATATGATATTTTTTTAGCTCCAGCCATTAATGGAAAACCATTTAAATTTCATTTTATTCAACACTCAGTCTTCTGAAATTATTTCAGGTTTTGTCCAGATGACTACTTTCCCTAATTACATTTCTTGGGGGTTTATTTCAGTGATAGTAAAATCTTCTACTCAAGGTAATGTACCTGAATAACAATTGTGGAAAAATACTTTGATGTAGAAATGACTGTCCTACATACTTTAGAGCAGCTCCTGAGTGAGGGGACTAACATTAGCATGATGAGTGCAGTTGGAACTCACACTCTGTTTCATGTCCTTCAGTACTAAATTGAATAGGATGATTATGTTCCTTTGAAGTTGTGGTTTTATCTTCTATGTCTATTAGATATTTCTCCTATATATACTAGAAATGAGTCATATGCCTGAAAATGCAGGCCACAGAAACAATACACTTCCTGGTAACAGCAAATTCCTCCTTGATGCATCAGGAATTTTTCAAAGTGGACAGTCACTCTTCCTTTTAATCCCCTTATATCCCACACTCAATTCCTGTTACATATACTGTGAACTGATAAATACAGGTCCCCAAATCTAGTCTGTCTGACCAAAATGAAATAATCATATTTTGTTTTTTTCAACCAGAATTAATTTTGAGTTTTTCTGATGTACTGAAAATTATTGATAAATAGTGTGCTTTGAAATTCAAGAAGAGTTGGCTTGAGTTCCTTAGAAGCAAAGGCATGTAATTGAAACATACTTGCCTGAGGGTATTTCAGTCTTTACTGAGCAATCACAGGGTAGCTTGGAGCTAGTCTTTTGCAACTTTCAAGAGCTCAGAAAACAAAGCATGTTCGTGATGACTAAAAGCTTGTCACTGTAATACTGCTATTGCACTGTGGAGAGTTGTTACTTTACTTTGCTGTGGGTTCAGTAAGAGAAGTGAAGCTTATGTTCTGAGGGAAGAAACAGGTTCAACCCATGTAGGGTCTGTTTAGCTAGACTACCTAGCAGATGACAGATATGCCCATGTAGAAGTTTCAAAGCTTACAGAAACTCATTCCCTGTAGATGATTTTCTCCTCCTTTAATTTAAAATGAACTCAACATGCCTTGCCAAAGAATTATGTTTTAGAGTTCCTTATACTTTTGGAAAAGTTAAGAGAAGGGTAAGAGAATTAACTGCAGAACCTACAGAGGTAACTCAGTGGTAGAAAGCTTGACTAAATACACTAAGTTCTAGATTCTTTGGCAGCAAAAGAATAGTCAGTCCATGGCAATATAAATTTATGTTGGCTAAAGTAGCCTTAAGTCTTTTTCCAGTCTTTTTTACACTAATACAGTGGTGGCTAAATAATCATAGCTAATGTTGATATGTATCTGCTCAAGGCAGGTGATAGAAAATCTCCTTCCAGAAACATGAAGAAAATAAATTAAAAATAATATAGAATAATAAGAAAATATAAAAATAATATTTAGCATCCTTAATTGGGAGATTGACTAATTAGAGACTCATGGGATCTTAATACTTATTCTTTCTAATAATTTCTAACAATCCACCATTTTAAAAGTTTAAGTGGCATAGAATATTTGTTTTCTCTATGTTGCTTGTTTTGTTTTTTGTCCCATAAAGCACTATTTACCATTTTGTGTTTGTTTTCTAGTTTCTTTGCCATAAACAATTTCATCATTCCAATATTGATAATATCTAGAAAACTATGGTGGTTTTGCTTATTTGAGACTATTTGGTCAAGTGAACAAATACTTCCGTTTACTTGTTTGTATGTTTACTTGCTTTCTTGTTTTTGTTTAAAAGGTAGTCCTTATACAGGCAATGCAAGATTAGAAATTATTTAAAATCATGGTAATTGGAAAAAGAAAAGCTTTTCATAATATCCACTGTTAGCAAATAGTGGGTCCATCAAGTTATAGTTACAACTGATCAGTCTTGCAGTATCATGAGGAGCAGTAAAGGTTAAGAAGCTAAAACCATCCAGTGGAAAAAAGACAGCGTCTCCAACAAACAGTACTAGTTCAATCAGCAGTCTACATGTAGAAGATGGCAAATTGATCCATTCCTATCTCCCTGTACAAAGTTCAAGTCCAAGTGGATGAAGAACCTCCACATAAAACCAGATACACTGAATCTAATAGAGAAAGTGGGGGAAAGTCTCGAACACATGGGCACAGGGGAAATGTTCCTGAATAGAACACCAATGGCTTGTGCTCTAAAATCAAGAATCTACAAATGGGACCTCATAAAATTACAAAGCTTCTGTAAGGCAAAGGACACTGTAAATAGGACAAAATGGCAACCTACAGATTGGGAAAAGATCTTTACCAATCCTATGTCCAATAGAAGGCTAATATCCAATGTATACAAAGAACTCAAGGAGCTAGACTACTGAGATCCAAATAACCCTATCAAAAAATGGGGAACAGAGCTAAACAGAGAATTCTCAAGTGAGGAAACTCGAATGGCTAAGAAGCACTGAAAGAAATGTTCAACATGCTTAGTCATCATGGAAATGCAAATTAAAACAACCCAGAGATTCCACCTCACAGGAGTCAGAGTGGCTAAGATAACTCAGGTTGTTATCAACCTGAGTTGGCAAGGAAGTTGGCAAGGATGTGAAGAAAGATGAACACTCCTCCGTTGCTGGTGGGAATGCAACCTGATAAAACCTCTCTGGAAATCAGTTTGGCAGACCCTCAGACAAATGAACATAATATTACCTGTGGACCCAGCTATACCACTCCTGGGCATATACCCAAAAGATGCTCCAACATGTAATAAAGACACATGCTCCACTATGTTCAGAGCAGCCATATTTATAATAGCCAAAAACTGGAAACAGCACAGAAGTCCCTCAACAGAGGAATGGATCCAGAAAATATGGTACATTTACACAATGGAATACTACTTAGCTATTAAAAACAATGACTTCATGAAATTCGCAGGAAAATGGATAGAACTTAAAATATCATCCTGAGTGAGGTAAGCAGTCACAAAAGAATGAACATGGTATGTACTCACTGATAAGTGATTTTTAGCCCAAAAGTTCGGAATACCCAAGAATCACTTCACAGCAACCATAGGGCTGAGTGTGAAGTCCCAGAGGGAGGAGTTGGAGAAGGGACTGAAGGAGCTGAGGGAGTTTGCAGCCCCATGGAAGGACCAACAGTGGCAACTGTTGCTCCTGTGCTCCTGGAGACTGGATCACCAACCAAAGAATACACATGGAGGTATCCATGGTGCTGGTCACATACTGTGACAGAGGAGGATCTTGTTAACCATCAGGGGAAGCAGAGGCCCCTGGACCTGAGGGTGTTAGATACCCCAGTGTAGCAGAATGCCAATGAGGGAAGACGAGAATGGGTGAGAGGTTGGTTGGGGGAATACCCCCATAGTGGCTGGGGGAGGGGGAGGGAATAGGGAGGTTCCAAAGGAGAGATCTGGAAAGGTGAAACATTTGAAATGTAAATAAAGTATGACAAAAAAAAAAAAAAGAACTGGGTCTGTGAAGTGACACTTCATTATTCAGAGTACAGAGAGTTAACACCTTCCTAATTTCTTGATTCCTTTTTTCTAGAGTAGAATATCTTGTTTCCCTTTTCTCCTGCACCTGACTGTGGGTCGGTGACAGGCTACCCCTGCAAGGGACTAGAGGGTGTTTTGCCAACACTCCTGGGAGGACTTTGGCTCCTGTGAAGTAGCTACAAACCTCACAGGCCCCTGTAGAGAGGTCTGTCACATAGAAGCAGCACACTAAGACCTCCCACATGCAGATAAGGTATCCCTAAACTCTCAGACCAAGCTAATGGGAAGTACCTGTTGTCAGACCCCTGAACAATCCCAAACTGTATGTTAGACCATCCCAAACTGTATAAGGGAGATTCTAAACAGAAGGAATAAAGATGTGAGAACTACTACTTCATCTGAGAGCTTCTATCATAAGAACTGTAACACTGCTGGTTGTGAAGTGGACTCCTCCCCCGAAACGCTACCAGAAGCTTCCTGCACTCCTTGACAGCTAGTCAGCCACTCATGGGCTCAGCCTGGATCAGACTCAGCACATGGTGGCGGGTGTAGCATCTTGGAGCAACCGAGGTGGCAACTGCGGAGACCAAGGTGGAGGTGACTCCAGTCCCTGCTTGCACTCTCCCCTTTGCCTGAACCCTTGCACTTGGCCAGGCCAGAGATCCCTATGGAAAGCCTTCAGCACTCAGGCCCACACCTAACACTATATTTTTACATTAAAATCTATCCCAAATATTAACTATATTCTAGGAGAGCTTTGCCAGTGGTTCAAAATCATTGATATCATAGGTGAATATAGAATATTTGAAAATGTCTATAGGTCATTCTGTAGATGAAATTTCTATCTTTAGAATCAAAGCAATTGTCACATCTCCCTGAAATTTAGATATATAATCTCAGTATCTTGATAAATATATCCCTGTAGAAGTTCTATTTTAAAGTGACTTTTGTCTTTACAGGTGCAACTTGATCAGTCTTGAACCCTTGAACTCATGTTGTGTAATAATATATAATAGGGCATTTTTAAATTAATAGAAAATTCATTTTGAAATCTGGAGAATTGTGAGCAAATAACAATGGCCTGAATGCAGGCATCCTATTTGTGAAACCTTTGTGAGTAAATTTGAAAGGACCAGTGAGATGCTTGTAATTAGTTTGTGGTATCTTTTTCTATATCATGTGCCTGGATACAAGTTTGTTGATAAAAAATGTGTCTGTTGTCTCCCAGAAAGACCTCCAACGTGTTTTTCTGGTGTCCATACAGAAATCTGATGAGGAGCAAATACTAACATGTGAGGAGAAAAAAACGCTACCTTTCAACTGATAATTCTTATAATTTCCCTGAGATTTCTACAAATTACTGTCTTTCACATGCCTTTTGTTGAAGCCATGACACTAACATCTTGGGGAGTTTATCGTGTCACCTTTAGAAACATCATCAAAGTTTGAATTCCTGACTAGTTTTATGCCCACATGGAAAATCATTCAGTGTTAAGAGATTGTTATCTGAGAGTCTATGTTTATACTCCCAATTGTTATATGCAATTCCTCCTAAAAAAACATCATTTCCAAGATGAGTAGCATATACTTGTCAGGAAATTATAGTGGAGAACGTTTCCCTAAGTACCACTTCTTGAAAGTCATTATCTCTACTAAGGAAACATGTTGTGGTGCAGCTTTGCTTTCTACTTCTTTCATTCATCAGATCAAATTTTGGTGAAATTTTAATTTGGTTTGCCATTAAGTGCAGTATGGGACGTGATTTATGACTTTCACCAGGAAAAATAATTTTATTTAGCAGCACTCATGGTATTTATGTGATAATTTCAAAACCAATGTTGAGTTTTCAAAGAGAACTGAGGCTGACCTTGAGATGTGGTATGAGACAGGCAACTGAACCAATGTTGAATGAGGGAGTTTATTTTGATTGTAAAATGTTTACATAATTGCTATGCAAAATTTAGCTAAGATTAATAATGACAGGAACATGATTAGTATGTACAATAAGACAGGTCACTAATGTAAGACCAACAGAGTGGAGGATGTCTATATATTAAACCAGAGTTAGGCAGTCATTTTCCATGTCACATACAGTTGCAGAATTCGTTGTTGCATGTTTACTATCAGCCCTCAGAGTCCTACATCTGGAAGTATCATTGTTAGCTTCCTGAGAAAATATGGCTCCTATTGCTTGTAAAAAAACAGAAAAAAAAATAAAAAGAAAAAAATAAGATTTTCCGTTAGACAACTTAAAGGTGAGAAATAAAGTTGTTTAATGTTTATTATTATATACAGGTGGACAACTACAGAAGTGAACCAAGATTAGAAAAAAATAGGAAAGATTTAGTGGGATGATATAATGCTGCTTATATTCTAATGCTAATTTTTGGCTCCCAAGACTAGTTGTCCCAAAGAGGAGATACTCTTCATGTACATGCTGAGCAACTCTGCCCCCAAGTTATTTATGAGTGGTAAAGGTTCCAAGAGCCAATACCTGGGCAGGAGAGACCTAGGTATTGTTTAGTTTTGCAGGATAGGAGTCAGGGGATAAAAGACATAAGAAGTTAGATAGAAGAGGAAAAAGACAGCTGTGGGATAGAGGGAATAAGAAAAAGCCACCATAGGTTAGGTGAGCCATAAAATCACATCATTGAGGACTGGCTAGTTGGAGTTAAGAGCACCCACATGGAACAAAGTAAATAGTTAATAATAACTCAGAGTTATAGACAACAAAGTAGATTCTAATGGCATGGAGGCTAAGTATATTTTCAGCTCTTGAGCTGCTTAAGGCATATTAAAACATAAAGGGTGTGTGTATGTTTTTAATCTGGATACTCATTAACCAAAGACTGGAGAGAAACCCCAGGACAAAATTTAAGTAATTATTACAACCAAAAATTCATAGCTTTTTACCCTAAACATGAAACCTAAGAAAAACATCATGTATCTGTGTGGAAGAGAATGACCTTAAAAAAAAAAATCAAAAGATATCAATTAAGTCCAAAGTTAGTTCCAAGAGAGAAGAAATTAACCAGCCACTATGTATATATTAATTAATATTATTATCATATACAGGGATAATTAGAGGTAAATAAATGACCATAGGAATTGCTTAAAATATAGAATATCTTTGAACCAGAAAAATCTCACAAACCAACAAACAACTCTCCCAGACTGTCTTTTCTGGCTGTGGGACAAGTGGAAAGAGAAAACACATCTGGAACTCATGAGAAAAAATTAATTTAACAACAAAAATACAAACTTTGATACAATTTCTTGTGTGCAGTTGTAGCCTACTTGAATGTGGCCTTGGAAGAGGCTGAAATATATAGGACATAAGTGAGTATGTGGAGAGTGGTGGCTCCACCAGTGGAGTCACAATAGACACATCATTCTTGTGTGAGAAAGATTACTAATGCAGTCTTTTTATCAGAACTCACAGTAAGGAGAAAGGTACGATTTTTTTTTTTTATTTTAAAATAATGTACTCATTCCTAGAATGAATCTAGATGGTATGTTGTTTCTACTTCTTGAGACATTAGATGGAAGGGTAAATATTAATTCCATCACAATGCAATTTCAATATGTAATGTTTACTATTCTTTTTTAAAATATTAATATACTCATATTTTTCTTCTCCTTCCTTAATCCATTTGTCCCTTACATATTTCCTTGCTATTGCTTATTCCTCTTTTACAATGTCCCTGAGGTTCAGTACATAAGGTATTTTACAGAAATATTAATTGACTAGGGTTCCACATTTTATTTAGTTTTTTTGTGTGGATACAATGACTTTTTAAACGAGCATTTTTAACAAAGTAAAACATAACTTTGAAATCTGTATGTTGATCTATATGAAGACTTCTATTTATTATAGGTATTTTTAGGAATTTACTTAATATGATTACTACTGATGTTTGCAGATACCCTTGTATAACATTACAATCCTTTTTCTATATTTACCCCTTTTCACCTTCTCTAATTAAAGCCCTGCTTTCTTTCCATTCTCCAGGTTTTATTGCTTATAAATCAATATTCAAACCAAGTTATTTCTCTCTCTTACATTCATATAGACAATGTTTCTGTATTCCTTCCCATTTCCTCCATTTAACTGTAGGATATGTACTCAATATAACTTGTTGTACCTAAAAGCTTCATATGAGAGAGATATTTGATATCTGCCTTTTTGTGTCTGTTACCAGTTTCAATGTGATTTTACTCTATTCCTATTTGTTTAATTGAAATTTTTATTTTCTTTACAACTGAATAGAATTCCACATTGTATATCTACCAATTTTTGTAATCTAGTTATGTGCACAATTCAGTTGTTTTCAGTTCCAAGTTATTATGAAAATAGTGGCAGTAAACATGGCCTGGCAAGTATTTGCAGAGTAGCAGATTGAGTCATTTAGTTATTGTACAAGGAGTAGCATAGCTGAAGCATATCGTAAATATATTTTATAATTAATTTAGTTATTTATTCACTTTACATATTGATCGTAGTTTCCCTCACTCCTGGTAAAGAGATAGATAGATAGATAGATAGATAGATAGATAGATAGATAGATGTCCTTGATAGACCCTGGTAGTCACTCTGAGTCTGTGGATTGTAGTCTGACTATATCGACAGATCAGTGCCTAACCCAACTGCCATCAGATAGGTTTCTTCCACCAGCTAATGGGAGCAGAAGGAAAGAATCAAACATTATCATGAGTTTGAAGACCGTGTGGAAGTGGGAAAGGAGTTGTAACACGATCTAAAAGATCATATAAGCAGAGTTTATAGAAGCTCAAGGAACAGAGTGACAATCATTGAGTCAATATGTATCTTTATAATGTATTGCCTTTTCAAGCCTGGATATGAGGGCTTATGTCTAGTCTTATTGCTTCTTGTTTTGCTGTGTTCAGTTGATATCTATTGGATGCCTTCTTTTTTGCTGAATTAAGATATAGAAGTAGAATTTCAGGTAGTAGGGAGGTTGGAGAGATTTGGGGGAATGGAAGGAAGATAGATAGGGTAGGAAGAATTGTAGGATAGCAGAATAAATAAAAACATAAAAATTAAAAAAGGAGGTAAGGAGGAATTTCTAGCATCAGCCTCACATATTTTTTCATCTACTACATGTAATTGCTCAAGAGAAAGATCAGACCAATTTATATGTAAAAGAGCCTTGGTTTATATATATTTTATCTGGGAGCTTAAGGACACACATAGATTAGCAAAAGTAATTTATTATTATTATTATTATTATTATTATTATTATTATTATTATTATTATTTTATTTTAAAATTAAATAAAACAGTTGCATCGTTTTAATCCTAACTTCATCCATTTCAAAATCTTTCCATACCTACCCCTCCAGTCACACTCATGACATCTATTTAAAAGTATATTTGTGTGTATATATGAGAGAGTGAGGCAGAGACATTGAGAGAGACCTATATATTAATTTATACTAAAACAGCACTTTAGAATTCTTTATGACTATATATGTTTCAGGGCATCTTACATTAGTTGGATAATCTGTCATTCAGCACATTTATAAAGAATATTAACTCATCTTTCTGTGAGGCATTAATAATAGCCTCTAGCTCTTCATCTATGGTTGGGGTACTTGGAGATTTTGCTATCCTTTGTCATGATGTTGTTATTTCTGCATGTTTTTTATATGGCCAGCATGTTAACAATTGATTCCCCAAATATATGCCATATATTATGAAAATATCTCATTGTATAAGCTTTGTTCATTTGGCTCTTGAATTTCTTTTTCAACCTTAGAATGTTCTCTGAATATAGGCCTGTGTTGACACCAGTCAGTTAATAATTCTCTGTATTTTATGACATAACTAATCAATATAAGAATGTTCATTCATTAGGAGTTAGATCTATGCTTACCCATGAATAATAATTTACAAGAGTTGTTGGAAAATATGTTGCTTTAAGAATATTACACTATAAAGGTTTTTTATTATTATGTAATCCATGTCTCCCATATGCATGGACAGGTTTCAAGGTTTACTGTGGTAGAAATTAATATTTTGTAGATGTTATATTGATTTACATAGCTGGTTCTCACACCCTGAATATTATACCAATAACGCATCATTGAAATATCTTAACGTTTTTAACATTGTGGCTCACTGACTTTTTAGTAGGGCTAGAATATTGATATTTTTCTTCATTTGAAACAAGCAGAGCACCTGTGGATATTAAATGTGGGAATGCTCTTAGTGTCCATGTAATTTTCAGTTCAAATCCTTCAAATAGGATATCCAAAGTGTGTACTATATTCAGAAATTGGTTTCTGCCTTTAATATAATGCAGACAACTAAATAATTGAGCAGTAAACTATATTATTATGCAAATTTCTTGCATTCTTCTTGCAATCATTTACTTCCAAAGGAGGCTTTACATATTAGGAAAAAGACTTTTTTATATTGTTCTACTGCTAGAGTATATTATATTAAAAATAATCATAAGATACTTAGATTATTTACATGTACATGCAAATAAGCATGCAAGTATGAAATTAAGAATTCAGATACAAATAAAATAATGTTTACCTAAGTCGTTTACTGTCATGCTCTGTGTTCCTTATTTTGATCCCTTCTTAACTGCAGTATTGTCTTCTTCTTTACCAGAAAAATAAATTCTATATCATGTTTTACATTTACCTGACTTTAGCTTTGTTCTTATACATATTTTTCCCCAGTCAGTGATACATCAACTATTCTAGACCCTGCAGTTATTTCAGTTTATCTGCTTATATCTAAGGTTCAGTACTGAATATAAGAGAAACATCCTGTTCTACTTATTGTTTGAGGTGTGGATAATCTCACATGCATACTACTTATAATGCACCATGACATTTCACCAGTATCACAGAAGACCAAGTGGTTCCAACAAAAATTGACAAAGATAGTGTTGTTTTAAAATAAAAGGAAACTGCTCACAACTTCTTCTTTATCTTTTTCTTACACAAGCCATCTAGGGACACATAACACTGTGATTCTAGGTATTCCAACAGAGATCAAAATGCATTCAATCAAATTCTTGGTATATCGCTCTGTAGAACTAAAATGTAAATTCTTCTGAGGTTAGAAGATTATCTAATATTTAAGTTGTAACTAGTCATTAGACAATTTTACCACCAGCATTTAGAAATATTTCTCATTATTTGTACTACACACACTTCAGGACCTGTGAATCATCCATAAAAGTTTTTACAGCATGCTTTATGGCATGAGTCATCTGAGGACAAAATCTATAGAGTAACTGAGTCCCTCCTCATCTTGTAATGCCATCTAAATAGGATATTATTGACAAGAATGACTATTCCAACCATGAATTATAAACTTCCAGTTTCTACTGAATGGGAAACTGGAAAGCCTAAATTCTGACTCTGAATGAATCAAATGTATGACCCTTGTTTGATTTTACAAAAAAAAAAAAATCCTTAAAGTACCTCAAAATTGCAACTCTCAAAAGTCCCCATTTTCTGGGATCAACATTTATGGGACTGTGATTTGCAACCTCTTTGGGGAATTTCATATCAGATATAATGCATATCAGACACTTACATTATGATTCAAATTTTTTGTAAATTAGTGAAAAAATTTTCTTGGTTCTGGGTCACCTCAACATGAGGATCTATATTAATGTTGCAAAGCATTAGAAAGATCAAAACCATTCTCCTAGGTTGATAATTCCTAGAATTTACCCATTAAATTATCTTAATCTTGATCTTTGTCTTTATTGTTGGTTCTGTAAGAACAAATGCCCAGATTTCTCAAGACTTTAAAATTTTGCTTGTGGATATTTAAGCCACTTCTGAGACATTTCATTGTTTTGTAGGACACTATAGGACTTACTGTGTTTTAAACAGAGTCCTTGTATTTATATAGATAAATCTTTGGCCCTTGAATCACTGGTGTTCAGTTTATTTTCACCATATTTTAATCATCATTGAGAGTCTGAAATAATGGGAACACTAGGTTAGATTATTGGTTCAAGTTGGAAACAAATATGATAAAATATTTAAAATAATACTATTAAAAGAATATAATTGATTTGATGCCCATCTAATGATTAGTACTCTTAAAACATTTATCAGCCTGTCACTATACTATCACTATAATTATGTTAATAATATTATGAATACCAAACTTTTTATACTGCATAGACATTCATTTGAATATGAGTTTAACAGTAAGAAATGAAGAACAGGGAACAGAAGTATGACTGTTCTAAGGCTCTCCCACTTGAACATACTTCAAGACTTTCATTCAACTATTCAGGTTATTCAGCTGTTATCTCATCAAATATCCCTAGATAAAGATAAAATACAATATTTTTAACTTCTCATATCACATTGCTCCATGAAGAAGCACGTATGCATCAGTTCTCACAGCATGTCATAAAGTAGGCCTATACCCAACTTTGAATCCATGATGACTCCACTGAAATTATATATATATATTGGTCATTCAATTACTCTTGTTCAGTTTATCTTCACCAAGTTTTCATCATCATGGAGATCCTGACAATATATATGAGACAGAGAGACAGAGAGAAAAAATAAATTATGACTAATTTTTATTATGAATCAGGTTTGGATTTATGGAAAACAAGTAACTACTTATCATTTTTGCATGTGTATATTGTGACAAATTGTTTTCTTTTGTAGTGTAAATTAAATTTTTGTTTTACATACTTGTGAATTACATTTTGAGTTTTGTTTTTCTTGAAACTACTGTTACAGATTCTAAAAGAAAAATATACTGTTTTCTAGTGAACACACGATGGAGTCAAATCTATAAACTAACACATGGTGCTAAAAGAAGACCTGCCCATCTGATTTTGTAGGAAACTTCTTCAAAGATCTCCATCTAGAATTCTGAGCAGAGAAAAAAGTGATGATTGCACAATTAAATATTTGATGTTTTAAAATCTGGTATTCCTAGTAACTATATTTCTCATTTAAATTACAGAGGCAACAGCAGCAGCAGAAAGAGCAGCAGCAGCAGCAGCAGCAACAGGAGAAGCAGGAGAAGTGCCTGGAGTGTCAGCAGTGTCAGCAGCAGCAGTAGCAGCAGCAACAGCAGTGGAGGAGGAGAAAAAGCAGGAGAAACAGAAGGAACTGGAAAAGCAGAAAGAACAGGAGGACCAGGAACACTAAGAGGAGATAAAGAAGAAATAATGAGTGATTGTGTCTATGTTTATCGGAAGACTTTGATGGGGTAGAAATGTCGCTAAATATAATACTCAAACACTATATTCTAATAAAATAAGTGAAAGATATCAGAGTATATATAGTAAATTACATTGCTAATTATATCTTCTTTGATGTATTGCACATTTAAAAATTATTTCAAAAATTTTCTTCTCCATTTAACAGTATAGCTCTTAGAGTCATGCAGTCTATGTTAAGAATGTTTAGATTTGTGCTTTCACAAAGCTTAACATGTTGATGTGTTTCTTATTTTCTATTTGTATTCTTGCATAGCTTCTTTGGAGAAATGTATATTCAAAGAATTACTCATGTAGGTAAGACTTTTTTTTTTTTTTTTACATTTCCAGTAGGTTTGCATGTCCTATACATAGGTTAGTATTTTCTTCTCATTTGTATGCATTTAAAATCTGTCATCTTATTTTTTTTAGATGTCTACTCTTAGTAACAGTGAGCTCATAATTTTATATTATTGTTAAAATTATTAGTAGTTTTATTTGATGATCATATTTGTGGTAGATATTACAATGAATATAATTACTCTTTTCGATGAATAATGTGAAAAAGAGAGAGATTGAACAAAACTGAAGCAGCATAGAAAAACTGTGGAAAAACTGATGTGCTAAGTGTACTACATCTACTTTAGGATATATGAAAGTTAACTATTCCTGTGTTCAGTATTGCCTCCCCATGCCCTACCTCTCTTAATTTTGTCTTAATTTTGTCAGACAAAACTGAGCTTTTTATTTGGCCCATACTAACATATGTAGTGTATAAATTATATGTCAAAGTTACTTAATTGTGCTAAATGAAAAATATAAATATATTCTTAGTCAATAATTCTGTGGCTTCATATATTAAGAATATTATTTTACTTAAGGCAAAAAAATGTAGCTTACAAGGTAGGTTGTAAATTTAAAATTTTTTCTACATTTAGTTTCAGTTTTATAGAAACCATTTTGAATTAATTATTTTACTGTATAAGTGGGAAAAATCAATTTGTTATTCATATATATATATATATATATATATACATATATATCATAATCTTCTTTGGAGAAATGTGTACTCAAAGATTTTATTCATGTGGTTATGACACTGTTTCTTATGTTGTTTACAATAGGTTTATATTTCATATATCTAGGGTGGTACTTTCTTCATATATACATATATGAGAACTACACACACACATACACACACACACACACACACATATTATCTAGATGCAGTTCATCATTGGATAAGAGCTGGTTGTGTTTCCTTTTTTTAGTAATATTTAATTTTAACTTATATACTTACATATATGCTCATAACTGGGAAATTGACTTAGACTATAATATGCATACATTTGAGCATAAGTACTTGAGTATGGGTCCTTTGAATCTTCATATGTATAAACAAGCAAAACATCAACAGGACATTGTCTATCTGTAATTCAAGCTTGGCTAGCTAGTCAATTTAAGTTTACTGATCTAAATTTATAGTGATTTATATTTAATGATAGATTCCTTCTCAAAATATATGGAGGAAATTGAAGTTATGCAATCTTGACCTCTTTCCATTACATACCTGTGTTCACTCCTCATATCTCTGTACAAATAAACAAGTACATCCACATATACTTTCAGACATATGATATGTAAGTAGATATTTTTTTTTTTGCAAAAGTACTACTTTGTTGTCTAGGACATATTATTCTGTATGAAATTTGAGCAGGCTTCAAACTCACAGAGATCTACAGGATTTTAACCCTCTCTTTATTAGGATTTAAAAGACACTGACCCTTGGGATAATTGCAGGTTTATGAGGAGTAAATTTTATTCCACAGAAGTACATATTTAAACATACAATAATAGAGAATATTATAGTTACAATTCTTTCAAATAATGAAAGTATATATTGAGCTCTCAATTCAATTGTGATTTCAGTAAGTTCTTTCAAAGTTGACTATCATGGATTTCCTTATGTATTTTAAACTGTTTGACCATAGAACCAAGTATAAATTATCTGTGGTTTGGAGGATTATAGTCATAACCACTAAATAGCTTTTTGAATTTGGGGTTTAGTCACAATTCTAAGATTCTAATACATTAATCAGAGCATTGAAAGTATATGTGGGTATTTTAATAGTCTTAATAATATGTTTGTAGTCATCATTAAATTATTCAAATTTGTTGTTAATAATTTTTATGCATTCAGAGATTTCATAATTAAAGCATTTAAAATGAATGACTAATATTATGCTAAGTATAATCTCCTTAAAGGCACAATACTTTAGACTAATGTAAAATGCTAATTCCACGTAGTGCTGTCAGTACTGAAAATACATTTGTATACCACAGAATTGTAAACCAGTGTCTGGTATATAAAAGAAGTTAGAACATGAAATTAAACTTATTTTTTATTTTGATAGCAGAGGTTTCTATATCCATTATCAGTACAAGAAACATTATTAAATCATTACATACCCTTCTAACATTCCAATGAAAAAAAAATCAACTCTACTTATAAACACAGATATCAGAAACAAGAAATTGAAAGAAAAAAATATGTTCTTAGCATAACACAATTTTGCATATAAATAAAAGAAAATTAATTGAGAAATATTCTATGTAAAACTTCTGTTAGTGGATCAAATATGGTTATCTATATACAATGTCAATGGCTAAGGTTTGTTTGCAAGTTTATCATATTTATTCATAAAGTATATAGAAACACTTCATTAATTAGTTTATATTCTTATGGATTATGGCATTCCCCTGTTCCTTCAGATGTCAAATGTTATCTTTGGAATAACTGCACATTACTTGTTTTTTTTAAGTTTTATTTTATTATTCACTTTACATCCCAGTCCCTCCTCTGTTTCTACTCCCACTATTACAAATCCCTCCCTCCCACCATCTGCACATTTTGTTAGGAGAAGCAGTGTCCACTTTGGCTACCACCCCATCCTGAGACATCTAGTCCTGTAGGTCTAAGCACATCTTCTCCCACTGAGGCACAATCAGGCTATCCATGTAGGAGACAGGGATCCAATGGTAAGGAACAAAGATGGACACAGCCCTCACTCCACTTTTTAGGGTACCCACATGAACACCAAGCTCACATTTGCTACAAATGTGTAAGGAGTCTTGGTCCAGAACCTGAATGGTTCCTTGTAAATAGCCCAGGTTATGTGAGTACCCATGGTTACATGTTAGTTAACTCTATGGATCTTCTTGTGGTGTCCTTAACATGTCTGCCTTGCTCACTTCTATCTCCCCCTCTTCCACAAGACTCCCTTCATGCTCTCCTTGATGTTTGATGGTGGGTTTCAGTGTTAGTCTCTATCAGGTGCTGGATGAGGCCTCTCAAGATACAGTCATGCTAGTTTCCTGTCTGAAAGCATAGCAGAGTATCATTAGCAATGTCAGGGAATCTCTTTCACATGAGATTGGTCTCATGTCTGGGCAATAACACATGGCTATTCCTTCATTCTCTGCTCCATCTTTGTCCTAGCACATTTTGTAGGCAAGACAAATTTTGCATGTTGAAGGTTTTGTGGGTGAATTGATGCCACTCCCTCCTCTACAAGTCCTGCCTTGCTACAGCAGGTGGCCAATTCAGTTTCCATATCCCCCTCTGGTAGGAATATCAGCTAATGTTACCCTCCTATACTCCCTGTACCCTCTTTCATTCCAGGCCTGTACCTACTTACTACAGATGCTGCTCAACCTAATTTCATTGTCATTCCCAGCCCTTTCTTGCCTCCCATATTTACAAACCTTGCTACCCACATCACCTTCTCATCTACCCTGTTCTGTCTCTCCATCTACCTCTGATGAATATCTAGTTATTAGTGAAATTTGTGCATCCTGTGTTTGGACTTACATAGTACGCAGCTTCTTCGGGTCTGTGGATTGTACCATATTTGTCCTGCATTTTAGGGCTAATGGCCACTCATCAATGAGTACATACTATAATGTCTTTTGGTTCTGGGTTACTCCATGCAGGCTGTTATTCTCAAGTTCTATCAATTTCCCTGTAAAATTCATGACATCTTTGTTTTTAATAGCTGCATTCCATTGTGTAGATGTACCATATTGTGTTTATCCATTCTTCAGTTGAAAGAAACCTAGATTGTTGCCAGTTTCTGGCTACTATGACAAAGGTTGTATGAACATAGGTAAGAAGTGTCCCTGTGGTATAATGTTACATCTTTTTGGTATATGCCCAGCAGTGAAATAACTGGGCCTTGGGTAGAAATATTCCCAGTTTCCTGAGAGACAAGACTGTCAAATTGATTTGCAAAGTGGTTATAAATGATTGCAAACCCACCAACAATGGAGGAATGCTACCACACTCTACATCCTTGTCAGCAGGCACTATCACATGAGCTTTTCATTTTAGGCATTTGGAGAGGTATAAGATTGAATTTCAGGGTCATTTAGATTTGCATTTCCCTGGTGACTAAGGACATTTCTTTAATCTGTGCGCCATTCTTTACAAAAGTTCTCAGCCCTTATTTTAAGTTTGATTATGGAATATTTATCTACATATACCTTTGTAGTTTAGAGTATGCACCTGTTGCATTTACCCAGTGTTGTTTTTAATGCAAATTATATATGTCTGATACAGAGTCTTACTGTGCTGTCATCTGAGACTTCAAGTTCATTAATCAAACCATGCTTCCTCTCAGCATCATGAGAAGATCATTACAGATGCAGATCACCACACTTAGCTAGTAGTATTGTAAAATTACTGACTTTCATTTTTGCTTGCTTGTGTATGAAATTGGAATTGTGTATTGAAATTTTATATTTTCTCATTTACTACAGGTTCACTTATATCACCTTTAGATGTAACCATATATATTTTTTTAACTTGCTATGTTTTTTAAATTACAAAAGATAGTTAAACAGTTGAACATATTTTGCAATATTTTATTTTTCATTATATAAAACAATATTTTAAATGAAATATTCAAGTATATTATACAACTCATCTAAGTTCTTTAGATCCTCTTCTATTTTCCATTCAACTGTATGCTCTTTGACATAAAAGATACAAAAATCCAACTGAAAGCAAATCCATCAAAAACAAGAAAAAACAACATTCAAAACAAACAGTCAAAAATACCAAACAAACAACAATAAACAAACAGAAACAAAATAAAACAAAATAGAATTAAAAAACACCAAACTGTAGCCATGTAAAAGAACACTCAAAGTAAGAAAACTGTAGAGTCAAATTATTTCTTGATCAGCTACTGCTGAACCTCAGGCCTGTCCTAGTTGGTGTACCAAGTTTCAATTTTTCTGGAAATATAAATTTTACCTCTCTGAGTGGTTATATGTGAGAGTTCAGTTGTTAACCTTTACTTTAGTGCCCATATTTTCATATGGCATATATATATATATATATATATATATATATATATATATTCATTCCTTTTAAAAATATATTTAAATTAAATATATAAAAATAAAAATATCTATTGTATTGATAAAAAAAAAATACTGGCATGGAGTTATTACCAGCCTCAGTGTAACTTTATTTGATGTAAATTGTTTCCCCAAAACCTTTTTGCAAGAGAGGAGCTGAAAGTAGCTTCTGGGAACATGCCACCAGTTAATTCTGATTGGTAAATATAGAGACTAGCATGCAATATTTGTGGAGAGGAGACAGCTGCTGGCTTTAAGGTTCCCAGGTTTGGAACAATGAGGAAGAGGAAGAACAGAGAGATGCAATGCCTGATGGGTGTGCAAGGTAGAGAATCAGAAACATCATATTAAGAGGCCAAGAGATCATGGCCCAGAGGGCTGCTCAATAAAATAAAAATCAGCCCAAACAGAAGATAGAAATTTATAAGTAGTAACCTATGGGAGGTAGATTCTAACAGTTGCTCAGCTATAATGCTGCTAAAGTCATATTAAATATAAAGACTATGTGTTTTTCATTTGGGAACATAAAACACTGAATCAGGTAGTCACCAATGAGAAATTAATTTAAAAGTTAATATTATGTCCTTCCACCTGGTCCTTTCTGCTGGGACAGACTCCTATCTGGTATGTTTCCATGAAGACACCATATCCTGACCCATCCTAGAGAAGCCAAGGATCCATTGCACTCAGAGCAGTTCCCAGTCCCAAAACGCCCAGAGGAAGCTTCATTCCCAGGTGTTCCAAGATGCTCAGGATCACAGGATATAATGAACACAGGATCCCAGGAACTTGGGCAGAAGAGGATCTCAGGGTCCCAGAAGCAGCTTGACTCACGGGACGTCTGATACACCCAGGATATCAGGATCACAGGATCTCTGAGAAAGTTGGATTCTGAGGAGTTCTGACATAACCAGGATTACAGTAAGGACAGGCTCCAGTCAGATATAGTAAGGGCAAGTAACACTAGAGATAACCAGATGGCAGGAGGCAAGCATAAGAACAAAATCAAGAGAAACCAAGGTTAAATGGCATCATCAGAACCCAATTCTTCCACTAAAGCAAGTCCTGGATACATCATCACACTAGAAAAGCAAGATTCAGATCTACAATAATTTCTCTTGATGATGATACAGGAATTTAAGAAGAACATAATTAAGACTGTTAGAGAAATACAGGAGAACACAGGCAAACAGGTTGAAGCCTTTAATGAGGAAACGACAATACAAAATCCCTTTAAAAATTATAGAAAAACACAATCAAATAGGTAAAGGAAATGAATAAAACCATCCAGGATCTAAAAATGGAAATGGAAACAATAAAGAAGTCACAAAGGTAAACAACCCTGGAGTTAGAAAACCTAGGAAAAAGATCAGGAATCATAGATGCAAGCATCACCAACAGAATACAAGAGATAGAAGAAAGAATCTCAGGTGCAGAAGATACTATAGAAAACATTAACACAACAGTCAAAGAAAATTGAAAAAGCAAAAGTCTCCTACCCCAAAACATCCAGAAAATCCAGAACACAATGAGAAGACCAAACCTAAGGATAATAGGTATAGAAGAGAGCAAAGAGTCCAAACTTAAAGGGCAAGAAAATATGTTCAACAAAAATATAGAAGAAAACTTCTCAAACCTAAAGAAAGAGATGCCTATGAACATACAAGAAGCATGCAGAACTCCAAATAAACTAGACAAGTAAAGAAACTCCTCTCATCACATAATAACCAAAACACCAAATGCACTAGACAGAAAAAGAATATTAAAACAAGTAAGGAAAAAAGTCAGGTAACATATAAAGGCAGCCCTATTAGAATTATACAAGAATACTCTACAGAGATGATGAATGCTCGAAGATCCTGGGCAGATATCAAACTGATCCTAAGAGAACACAAATGCTGTCCCAGGCTATTATACCTAGAAAAAACTCTCATTTACCAGAAATGGAGAAAACAAGCTATTCTATGACAAAACTAAATTTACACAATACTTTTACACAAATCCAGCCCTACAAAAGATAATAGATGAAAAACTCCAACACAAGGAGAGAAACTATACCCTACAAAAAGCAGTGAAGTAATCCATCACCAAACCCAAAAGAAGATAGCTACACAAGCATAATTCCACCTCTAATGACAAAAGTAACAGGAAGTAACAATCACTTTTTTAATAACCTTCATATCAATGGACTCAATTCCCCATTAAAAATTCATAGACTAACAGACTGGATATGTAAACAGGACCCAGTAATTTGCTACATACAGGGAACAGACCTCAGTGATAAAGACAAACCCTATCTCAGAATAATAGGTTGGAAAACAATTTTTAAAAAAATGGTCCCAAGAGACACGCTGGAGTAGTCATTCTAATATCAAATAAAATCAAGTTTCAACCAAAAGTTATCAAAAATGATAAAGAAGGACACTTCATATTGGTCAAAGGAAAAATCTACCAATTCTGAAGATCGATGCTCCAAATGAAAGAGTACCCACATGCATAAAAGAAACTCTAGTAAAGCTTAAACACACATCTCACCTCTCACAATAATTGAGGGAGACTTCAACACCCTAGTCTCAGCAGTGGACAGATCATGGAAACAGAAACTAAACAGAGACACAGTGAAACTAACAAGTTATGGATTTAACAGGTATTTATAGAACATTTCATTCTAAATCAAAAGAATATACCTCCTTCTCAGCACCTCATGATAACTTCTACAAAATTGACCATATAATTGGTCACAAAACAGACCTCAACAGATACAAAAAGACTGAAATAATCCCATGCACACTATTAGATCACCATGGACTATGGCTAGTCTTAAATACCAACAAAAACAGTGGAAAGTACACATACACATGGAAGTTGAACAATGCTCTATTCAATGATAACTTGGCCAAAGTAGAAATAAAGAAATAAATTAAAGACTTTTTAGAATATAATGAAAATAGAGACACATCTTACCAAAACTTATGGGACACAATGAAAGCAGTGGTAATAGGAAATCTCATAGCTCTAAGGATCTCCAAAAAGTAACTGGAGAGAGCCTAAGTTAGCAGCTTGACAGCACACCTGAAAACTCTAGAACCAAAAGAAGTAAATACACCCAAGAAGAGTACACAGCAGGCAATAATCAAACTCCAGGCTGAAAGCAAAAAAGAATTATGTGAAGAATCAACAAATACAGGAGCTTGTTCTTTGAGAAAATCAACAAGATAGATAAACCCTTAGCCAGACTAACCAAAGGGCACAAAGACAGTAACCAAAGTAATCACATCAGAAATGAAAAGAGAGACCTAACAACGGAAAATGTGAAAATTCAAAAAATGATCAGATCCAACTACAAAAGCTTATACTCAACAAAATTGGAAAATCTGGATAAAACAGACAATTTTATAGATAGATACTAGGTGTCAAAGTTAAAACAGGATCAGATAAACCATCTAAACTGTCCCATAACCCTTAAAGAAATAGAAACAGTTAGTAATAGTCTCCCAACCAAAAAAAAAGCCCGATGTGTTTGATGGAGAATTTTAGCAAATCATCAAAGGAGACTTATTATACATACTTCAAAAAACTATTCCACAAAATAGAAACAGAAGGAATACTACCCAATTCATTCTAAGCTACAACACCTGCTATAACAACCCAATCATGCATGTAGGCCTGGCCAATGCCCTTGTTATCTCTTCAATTACCTGCAAACACTTGTCATCAAACCAATCTTCTGTAATATTTATAGTAACCACCACAAAAGCAGGTTGTTGTGAAATAAATACAGAATGCTTAGAATAAGATTTTAAAACACAGTCAAATTACAGCCAACACAAGACCCATCAAAAGTATACTTTTCAGAATGTAGAATAATGCTAATATTTCCTGCTAATAGGACATAAGGCATATGAACCCATGTTGCAATAGGCCCTTTCATCCAAGCTGGACTTGATCTTTCTGGCTGAGCACTCACATCATCTAAGATAGCACCCAACTTCACTATGTATCCTTGCTGATAACCTGTGTGAGTCCAGCAGAGTCCAGAAGACAAAGCTAATGAAGGGAGGATAGATGGAGACAGAGAACAAGTAGCATAATTAGACATACTACCCACTCCCCTATGTTCTGAATGGTCTAAAATCTTGAGGACAGTCCCATGAGTCTGATAAAGCACAGACTTATTGCCCACACATCTTTTCCAGGAAATTGTGATATTTGTGCATTCCCTCATTCCACAATGCTGAAAATGTCCTGGTACTTGGTATCCCTCAGGTTCTAAGCCAGTGGGTAAAGTTACTCAAATGCCATTTAAAACTTCTTCTAATGAGTCAAGATCTTTTCCCTGCAATGTAGTACTAGATACTCTCACAGATCCAGTAGCATTCTGCTTTGAAAAACATATGGAGACACCAGTTCCCAATCCTTGGTAATTAATTTCTCTACTGAGAGTGAAATTTCCTCCAGCAGGCATATCCGTCAACTTAGTGTTGATTACCATTACCACAACTTCTGGAGCTTCCCATACCAGTGTATTCAAAAGACATGGGTCAGGTACATAGGCCCAATACAACTTCCCTATCATTGTCAGGGCAATCTGCGAGTTCGCAATTCTTTGTCCCAGCATTAGCATGTCTCACCAATCACTCTGGAAGCTCGCATGCTCCTTCAGCATCCTTCAGAAGAAAACACAAACATGCCCTCTTCCCCATATTAATACCAGATCAAGATCATGCCAAATGCTAGTAAGTAGGTCCTTTCATTTCACCTAGGCATAAGTATTTCTAGTTATAGAGTGTCACACTCAAAGAGTTCCTTGGCATCCAAATTTTTAAATTTTAAAATAAAAACAAAATGACTTAAATATTTTGTACAGTGTAGGGATATAATTCCCCATTTTTTTATTTTATGAAGATATTGTTTTAAAGTTCCATGAGCTTGTTCCACAATACCTTGTATTGAGGATTATAAGAAATCCTAGTAATATGACTTGTTTTAAATTGTTACCAAAACAAATCAAATGCCTGAGTGCAATGGCCAGTGCCATTATCTGTTTTATTCTGATTTGGAACACCCAGTACAGAAAAGCAACTTAGTCAATGACTCATTTCATTTTAGTTGCTTCTTCTGTTAAAGCAGTTGTAACTAGAAAGCCTGAAAAGGTATTAATAGTCACATGTGCATTTTTAAATTTTTCAAATGCAGAAATGTGAGTAACATCCCTTTGCCATAATTGATTAGGTACAAGTCCTCAAGGATTAACACCATTATGTGGTACATGAAGAAATTGAGGACATTGATGACAAGTCTTAACAAATTGATGTGCACATTCTCTAGAAATATCAAATTGTTGTCCTAAGCTATTACTATTTTGATTATGTAAAAAGTGAGATTGTTTGGATAATTGTTCCTGTGTAAAGCCTATAATCTGCCTTATATGCAAGCCTAAAGTGGCATTGCCCAGGGGTCCATACAATCCAGTATGAGTTCTTAAATGTCTTCTAAATTAAGGAACAGTGCATTCTCATAGATTAAGCCACATTTTCATAAATAATTGCAAAATTTGAGAATTAGCAGTATCTAACAAAAGAACAATTTAAAGCAAATGTAAACCATGAGCTATATATTGGCTATCAGTCTACAGATTAGAAACTTGATTTTTCAACATTTCCAGAACAGTACATAAGTCAATTATTTGTAAAGCAGGGGATGAGGGAAACTCAAGAGAATAAACATGTGATCTAATTATATATGGTGTCATCCCACTAGATGAGCTGTCTATAAACACAGTAAGTACATTCTGTTTGGGCTGCATGCATAAATTTACAAGAAATATAAAAGTATGCATAGAGGCAAATTCTAACAACTTGTCTTTTGGATAATGATTATCAAATTTGCCTGAAAAGTTTGCACATGCAATAGGCCAAATATTAGTATTCTGCAATAACCAATTTAACTGCTATTTGGAATGAGGAATAAATAAATATTTCATCAGGTTCTTTCCCAAAATACTTTCATGATTCTGTCCTACAATTCTGTATTAACATAGCAATGCCTTCATAATAGAGTGTTCAAACTTTACTTGGATTTGAAGAAATATGAATCCACATTAATGGTCCCTTTTTGCCAAAGAACTGCTGTGAAGCAGCCAACAATTTGTCATAGTTTATATGATGTCTCTGCTGTTAGCTTCAGCTTCTTCTATTTTTCTGCAAAGCTATTCATCCCTCAGCAGGTAATTGTCCAGGGGAACTAGGGTTTGCATTCCCCTTGAGAAATATCAAACAGAGTGTTAAGTGGCAAGTTTAAGTTGA
This sequence comes from Rhynchomys soricoides, assembly GCA_019843965.1. Taxonomy (NCBI): domain Eukaryota; kingdom Metazoa; phylum Chordata; class Mammalia; order Rodentia; family Muridae; genus Rhynchomys; species Rhynchomys soricoides. Next base: position 106,758 of record JADRCH010000016.1, on the reverse strand, counting down.
GGTCTTAGCTAATTAACATATCCTAACAGCTTTTCAAAATCATTCAAAGTAAGTAAACTATCTTTTCTTGTTTGAATTTTCTATGCCATAATTTGTTTAGTATATAACTGACATCACAAATATTGAAAGGATATTGTCTTTGAATCTTTTCTCCCCAAGATTTTAAAACTCATTTTATCAGACAAAGGCTTGTAGTAAAACTCCTTCAGAAGGGCTACTTAATAAATTATCCATACAACAAATAATAGACACTGAAGAATTCAAAGTCTTAACCTCTCATATTGAAGAGAAACAAATTTTTGACATAATGTAGGTCTATTAGCCATTCTTTGAGGCAAAACTTTCCCATGATATTGTTTCATGGGTTCTTTAAAATTACAAGCAGACATGCTAAATGCAAACCTTTTACAATCATGAAGATGAAAAGTAGTTTAAAAATAATCTTTTAAAACTATAATAATTTTATGCCTAATTTTTTGGAATGGCAGCCAGATTTTAATGCCCCCATAAGTTCCGAGTTTCATTAACATTTCATCAATTTCCACTTGTCTGATTTTTTTCTTAATTAATTTATGCCAAGTTAGAAGTATCTTTAGAGACCTGTCTTCCTGGGTTGTCTCATGCCACACGTTGTTCTTTAGAATGACTGCAACCCTGAGTTACCAGTTTTAAGCTAACTTTCTGTTATCAATGTTACAAAATTTTAATGATACCCTATAACTTGTAAGCCAATACTCTATAACAAAGACATGTAAAACACATTTATACTTTAAAAACTATTCAGAAACAAAAAATGAAACAGCTACACCCATCTTATATATTTAGACCAGACATTTTTCTTACTTTTTCTCGGTGTAATTTCAAGAAAAGAGCACCTTGTCACCTGTTGAACCCAATGAACCCATTGACCGATATTTTTCTAGAAAAAACAACCATCAGCTCCCTTACCATAGAAGCCAATAAGTTGTAGGACCCTTTAAAAGTGGCTTGTGCAGATAATCAGCCCCTAGCAAGGCTTCTCTAGCTGTGCTTTACTCCCAGCTATAGTTGCAGGGTAACTTATGAGGTTTTGTTGTGCAAAATAAAACTGATTTTCTTTCTTTCTTTTTTTTTTTTTCTTTCTCTTTTTCTGTCTGAACAAGTTAAAACTAAATCAAGGAGGGGACATCCAGTAGACAAAGTTTTAACCATGTTTTTCCTTTTGAACTTGAAACACAGAACAACAATCATTCAATCAATGAAACAAAACCAGACATAAATTGACAAACATATCCATATTAGTGCACCAAGGATAGACAATAGACAGAGATAAACAGAGAGGGAAGAGAAATAGATGTGCCACCAAGAAGACCCAGATATTCTACCTAAGAGAACCAGAACCAGAACTAAGTATTCATCCAGTAGGAGCCAGGGATGAAGCAGGATGTCTACTGACTTCCTCCTGTCCCTAGGAGAGCTCTGAAGTACTTTAATCCATTTTCTTTCTCTTTTGCCAGTGTGTCCTAGAAATCTCTCTCTCTCTCTCTCTCTCTCTCTCTCTCTCTCTCTCTCTCTCT
>JADRCH010000016.1:54480-105192 GCA_019843965.1 Rhynchomys soricoides | reverse complement strand
TCTCTCTCTCTCTCTCTCTCTCTCTCTCTCTCTCTCTCTCTCTCTCTCTCTCCTTCTCTCTCATGTCCAAGGTCTAACTCTTCATCTTCTTCTGGGAATTGTGCCAGAGAAGGGAAAGGAGCACAGTGGCAGCTACTGATAGTTGCTCCCCAGCACCCTGCTTTTTTAACTTCCCCAATTCCTCCTAAGTTTGTCTAATTAAATCTTTCATTTTTTGAGACTCATGGCCAGGGTCTAAAATGTTGCTGTTTAAAGCCAGAAAGAAATAGTATTTACCAGGACGTTTTCAGGTCCATGAACAATGTAATGATCTGTTAAGATTATTCCAATTTTTTTCCAAGTTTTTACATTTACTGTTCCTACTTCTGGGAACCACGGACAGCATGAACCTACTTGAGTTAAGAATTTCTTCAATGTTTGTTTTATAAAACCTGTTAGACATCAGGGGGAGGAGAGGCCCTTGGGCCTGAGGGTATTAGATCCCCCAGTATAGGAGAATGCCAAGGAGTGAAGATCAGAGTGGGTGGGTAGGTGGGTGGGGGAATACCCCAATAGAGGCAGGGGAGGGGGAGGGAATAGGGAGGTTCTAAAGGGGAGATCTGGAAAGGGAAATACATTTGAAATGTAAATAAAGTAGAAAAAAAATAAAATAAAAAGGAAAAAAAAACCCAAAACCCTGCTTATCTTGCCTGAAGCAGCCCTTTTATGTTGCGAACAAAAGCATGGTTTTTGTATCACCATGTCCCATTGCGCTGCAATGGTAACATGTAAGGTGGTGTGGGGTAAACACCATCTCAGCCTAATCCCCCCCCCAGTACAGTCTTTAATATCTCATTGACCCTCCCTAAGGTATAGTTACTTACCTGTACTCAGAATTGTCTTTTGCTTTTCCTTTGATCCATGGAGCGCCCCAACGAAAGCAGCTTTTCTCAGCCAGTCGTCCGTTTTCAGGTCCCTGTTCTTGCATCACCTGTAGTTGTCCATCAGCTTATTTATGGTCAAGCAGGGATCACCTGAAAGGAGGGCTGGAAATGAAAAGGACAGGAGACAAGAAAAGATGAAGCCAAGACAATGTTCAAAGTTTATTTCTGCAGATTCAGCTTATAAGCACTTCAGCAAACCAAGCTCTTGAGAAAATTCCTTTACAGATTAAATACAGATAAGAGTTTCTCCTGGCTGCACACAATACTCTCTGAACTTGGCTACACAGACTGCTCTCATGGCCTTGACAATACACCCTGCTCTCATGGCAGCTCTCCTAAACTTATCAGGAGTTCTGTTAGAGGTAGATTCAAGTAGATTCTCTAAAGCTTACAAGAACCTTTTAGTTTAAAACATGATGTGACATTTAGATATGTTAGCATTACCATGGGTTTTAATCTGTACAGAAATCTGCACAGAAATCTGTACTGTAGAAATGGCAGTAGACTCATAGATTTGAGACATACTAAAAACAGATGAAACCAAAATGATTTGGGGTAATAACCATTAACACACTTTAAACATGCCTTTAATCTATATTTAGAACAACAAAACAAAACAAAACAAAAACAAAAAACAAAAAAAAGTTCAAAGTTTTAACATGTGAATATGGTAATATTACAAATACTTTACCAGAACTAGATTAATAACTTATCATAACTTCATTGTTAATGTAAGCTTTTAAAGTCTTTATTAAGTGAAAGAAATCTGAACCATACTTTTTATATGTTATATGTTTTAACTCTCTGTATTACACATTTAAAAATTGCATTTACACACTCAGAGACAGTATCTTATACCTTCATAATTTAAATTTATGTATCTTAAAACATTTTATATACTGTTACAAAATACTTAAACTTTTACATACTCAGACCTTATGTAAACTTCACATTGTTTTTTATCTAATCAGCTACCATGAGACACAGGTTTTTGATTATAGAGAGCAGTCATTGTAAAGGGATTTCCTTTAAATAAAGAAAGAATAAATATTATACTGAATCTGTTTTGTGAGTTTATCTCATTTTAGAGTCTGGTTGCAAGGGAAGTTGAGTCTAGACATAATAGTACCTCAAGAAAAGTGAGTCCTGATGCCTGCTTTTTCCATAGGAAGAGAACTAGTGAGACAATTGAAACATTGGTGTCAGAGCTGTTATACTTCTTCTATAAAACTGTCCAATGTATCCTTAGCCTACTTGTCAATGCCATCAAAGATCTGATAAAGATATATTTCATCCAAGTAAGCAGAAGATGCAAACCAAGCAGTTCCTGAATCTAAGAAAAATGATACTTGGTCACTATTATGTTCTTCCATAATATTCACAATTTCATTGGAGACAGAGGTACCGGGGATCATGAGGCTTTGGCTGACAGGCCCAGAAAATCCAGCAGACGTTCCTGTGAAGTAGAAACTTGGGGGAACAGACTACCTCTTATAAGTAAATCAAGTCATTCAATTTCTCATTGTTCTGTTTTCCTACAGTTTGTACAGTGTCCTGGCTTCAGGCAAGGCATGGGCAGTGTTCTATCTAGTTCACAGCTATGCCACATTTCAAGCAAGCTGCAAGCAGAGTACGTCCGTGCTCCACTATCTTCTTGCAGGAGATCTTAGTAGTAAGCTAAAAAGCCGGTACTTCTTTCTATCACAGGAAACTTATTTATTAAATATTTTAAATGCAATATTGAGCAGATGTCAGAAGAATTTTGAACCATTTATCTATAAATTATATTTAAACTAAACAAACTTTTCTCATTTCTTGTCATTTGCTTTAGTCATAACTTTGAAAACATATTCAGAAGGAAAAATTAAACTTATTATTCCCTTAATCAATTACACACAGAAAATTATTACTCTGAACCTGAATTAAACATAGAAATTCATAATAAATATATCCAATTTATCAACCACATGTTTTTACTTATCAAATTTTAGATGGCTGGTGTTAAACAGTTAGCAAAGACATAAGTATTTAGGTATAAATGTCTATGTCAGCATTTGTTAAACTCAACAGTCCATTATAACCTTAATTTTATAACATAATATAAACAATATTTTAAACCAGACATGATTGTAGCAAATATAACCTTAAATTCTGATCATCATACAAAAATACATATCAATACAAAATACTTTTGGAAACATAACACTTTTCTAGACTAAAAGAAGATATAGTGATAAACAAAGAATACATTAGCACTAAGTTTATTTACAGTTGTTCTATGCCAAAATGTCATCTGAAGATGGCAGTTAATGCACATAGTATATACACTTTAACCTTAATAAAGAGAGCAGACAGGCACTTGGCTATTTACTTCTTAATAAGCCATCAGCCAAGATGATGGGGAAACTATATGGTTATTATTTAAAAAAACATGTTTTCCAAGTAGATCTATATTTTTTTCAAGTTATTTCTGTATTTATTTTTGACAACCGTTTTTTTTTTTAATTTTTCATACTTTATTTACATTTCAAATGTTTCCCCATTTCCAGATTTCCCCTTTGGAACCTCCCCATTTCCTTCCCTTCCCCTGCCACTATGGGGGTATTCTCCCACCCACCCACCCACCCATTCTCCTCTTCCCTCCTTGATATTCTCCTATACTGAGAGATCTAACACCCTCAGGCCCAAGGGCCTCTCCTCTCCCTGACGGCTAAAAGACCCTTCTCTGCCGCATATGTGGCCAGCACCATGGGTTGGTGGATCAAACTCCAGGAGTATCGAGGGGACAGGCAAGATGCCACTGTTGCTGCCACCCTGGGGATGCAAACTCCCTCAGCTCCTTCAGTCCCTTCTCCAACTCCTCCATCTGGACCTCACACTCAGCCCTACTGTTGCTGCGAAGTGACTCTTGGGCATTTTGAACTTTTGGGCTAATAACCACTTAACAGTGAGTATATAGCATGTTCATTCTCTTCTGACTGTGTTACCTTGCTCAGGATGTAATTTTCAGGTTCCATCCATTTGTCTGTGAATTTCATGAAGTCACAGTTTTTAATAACTGAGTAATATTACATTGTGCAAATTTACCACATTTTCTGTATCCATTCCTCTGTGGAGGGACATCTGGGTTGATTCCAGCTTCCTGCTATTATAAATATGGCTGCTTCGAACATAGTGGAACATGTGTCTTTATTACACGTTGGAGCATCTTCTGGGTATATGCCCAGGAGCGGAATAGCTGGGTTCTCAGGTAGTATTATGTTCAGTTTTTTGAAGGTCTGCCAAACTGATTTCCAGAGAGGTTGTATCAGGTTTTATTTCCACCAGCAATGGAGGAGTGTTCCTCTTTCTCCACATCCTCGCCAACATCTGCTGTCACCTGAGATTTTGAACGTAGCCATTCTGACTGGTGTGAGGTGGAATCTCAGGGTTGTTTTTATTTGCATTTCCCTGATAACTAAGGATGTTGAACATTTCTTTAGGTGCTTCTCAGCCATTTGGGTTTCCTCTGTTGAGAATTCTCTGTTTAGCTCCCTTCTTCATTTTTTGATAGGGTTATTTGGATCTCTGTAGTCTAGCTTCTTGAGTTCTTTGTATACATTGGATATTAGTCCTTTGTTGGACGTAGGATTGTTAAAGATCTATTCCCAATCTTTTTTTCTTTTTCCTTTTTTTTCCCTACTTTATTTACATTTCAAATGTTTTCCTCTTTCTAGATCTCCCCTTTGAAACATCCCGATTTCCTCCCCCATTCCCCTGCAACTATGGGGATATTCTCCCACCCACCCACCCAACCACACCCATCCTCCTTCCTTGGCATTCTCCTCTACTGGGGGATCTAACAATTTCAGGCACAAGGGCCTCTTTTCCCCCTGATGGCCAATAAGACCCTCCTCTGCCCCACATGTGGCGAGCACCATGGGTCGCTCCATGTGTATTCCTTGGTTGGTGGATCAGTCTCCAGGAGTAGCAAGGGGTCAGGCCAGTTGCCACTGTTGCTGCCACCCTAGGATGCAAACTCCCTCAGTTCCTTCAGTCCCTTCTCCAAGTCTGGGACCTCACACTCAGCCCTATTGTTGCTGTGAAGTGACTCTTGGGTATTTCAAAGTTTTGGGCTAATAACCACTTAAGAGTGGGAACATACCATGTTTATTCTTTTATGTCTGAGTTACCTTGCTCAAGATGATATTTTCAAGTTCAATCCATTTGTCTGTTAATTTCATGAAGTCATTGTTTTTAATAGCTGAGTAGTATTCCATTGTGTAAATGTACCACATTTTCTGTATCCTTTCCTCTGTGGAGGGACATCTGGCTTGTTTCCAGCTTCTGTCTATTACAAATATGGCTGCTATGAACATAGTGGAACATGTGTCTTTATTAAATATTGGAGCATCTTCTAGGTATATGCCCAGGAGTGGAATAGCTGGGTCCTCAGGTAGTATTATGTTCATTTTTCTGAGGATCCGCCAAACTTATTTCCAGAGAGGTTGTATCAACTTGCATTCCCACTAGCAATGGAGGAGTGTTCCTCTTTCTCTATATCCTAGCCAACATCTGCTGTCACCTGAGTTTTTGATCTTAGCCATTCTGACTGGTGTGAGGTGGAATCTCAGGGTTGCTTTGATTTGCATTTCCCTGGTGACTAAGGATGTTGAACATTTCTTTACATGCTTCTTATCCATTAAAATTTCCTGAGTTGAGAATTCTCTGTTTAGGTGTGTTCCCCATTTTTTGATAGGGTTATTTGGATCTCTGTAGTCTAGCTTCTTGTGTTCTTTGTATATATTGGATATTAGCCTTCTATCAGATGTAGGATTGGTAAAGATCTTTTCCCAATCTGTAGGTTGCTGTTTTGTCTTATTTACAGTGTCCTTTGCCTTACAGAAGCTTTGTAATTTTATGATTTCCCTTCTGTCGATTCTTGATCTCAGAGCACAAACTGTTGGTGTTCTGTTCAGGAACTTTTCCCCTGTGTCCATGTGTTTGAGACTTTTCCCCACTTCCTCTTCTATTAGATTCAGTGTATCTGGTTTTATGTGAAGGTCCTTGATCCACTTGGACTTGAACTTTGTACAGGGAGATAGGAGTGGATCAATTAACAATCTTTTACATGTGGTGCTAGTGGAACCAGCACCATTTGTTAAAGATGCTGTCTTTTTTCCACTTTATGCTTTTAGCTCCTTTGTCAAAGATCAAGTGACCATTACTGTGTGGTTTCATTTCTGGGTCTTGGATTCTATTCCATTGATCTACCTGTCTGTCACTGTACCAATACCATGCAGTTTTTACCACTACTGCTCTGTAGTACTGCTTGAAGTCAGGGAGGCTGATTCCTCCAGAAGTCCTTTTATTGTTGAGAATAGTTTTTCTTATCCTGGGTTATTTGTTATTCCATATGAATTTGAGATTGCTCTTTCTAAGTCTATGAAGAATTGAGTTGGGGTTTGATGGGGATTGCATTGAATCTGTAGATTGCTTTCAGCAGGATAGCCATTTTCACTATATTAATCCTTCCAATCCATGAGCATGGGAGATCTTTCCATCTTCTGAGTTCTTCTTCAATTTCTTTCTTCAGAGACTTGAAGTTCTTTTCATACAGATCTTTCACTTGTTTGGTTAGAATCACACCAAGATATTTTATATTGTTTGTGACAATTGTGTAGGGTGTCATTTCCCTAATTTCTTTCTCAGCCTTTTTATCCTTCAAGCATAGGAAAGCTACTGATTTGCTTGAGATAATTTTGTATCCAGCCACTTTGCTTAAGTTGTTTATCAGCTGTAGCAGATCTCTGGTTGAGTTTGTCAGATCACTTAAGTATACCATCATATCATCTGCAAATATTTTGATTTTTTCCTTTCCAATGTATCCCTTTGACCTCCTTTTGTCGTCTCATTGCTTTAGCTAGAACTTCAAGTACTATATTGAATAGATAGGGAGAGAGAGGGCAGCCTTGCTTAGTCCCTGATTTTAGTGGGATTGCTTCGTGTTTCTCTCCATTTACTTTGATGTTGGCCACTGGTTTACTGTATATTGCTTTTTCTATGTTCATGTATGCTTCTTGAATTTCTGATCTTTGCAAGACTTTTATCATGATGGGATTTTGAACTTTGTCAAATGCTTTTTCAGCATCTAACAAAATGACCATGTGTTGTTTTTTTTTCTTTGAGTTTATGTGGGTATTTTCTATATTTACATTTCAAATGTTATCTCGTTCCTGGTTTACCCACCCAGAAACCTTGTATCCCTCTGCTCCTTTGAAGGATTTCCCCTACCCATATCCCCAATCCTGCCTCCTCTTCTTGGCATTCCCCTACACTGGGGCATTTAACCTTGAAATGACCAATGGCCTCTCCTACCATTGATGCCCCTATCCTCTGCTTCATAGGTGGCTGGAGCCATGGTTCCCTGCATGTGTACCCTTTGGTTGGTGATTTAGTCCCTGGAAGCTCTGGAGAATCTGGTTGGTTGATATTGTTCTTCATATGGGGTTGCAAACCCCTTCAGCTTCCTCAGTTCTTTCTCTAACTCCTACATTGGGGACTTTGTGCTCAGTCCAATTGTTGTCTACCCATCCACCTCTGTATTTTTCTGGCTTTAGCAAAGCCTCTCAGGAGACAGCTTTATAGGGCTGTGTCAGCAAGCACTTTTTGGCAACCACAATAGTGTCTGGGTTTGGAGACTATATGGGATGAATCCCTAGGTGGGGCAAATCTATATTTTTAAATAGAAAATAAACCCAATTTATATGGACATATACACAGAGTTGAAAACACTTTAAACTCGCACACACACACACACACACATACATACACACTTATAGACACACACACACAAAATATAATCAAAAAATTGTGAAGCATATAAGTTTAAGATTATCTAATACAAATTTTCATTTATATTTACTTATTTTAAGTACAGGTTTTAAGTTAGAATTTTAAAGACAAATTTTGTTACAGATTTTATTCATTTTATTTTTAAAATAAATAGAGCAGAGGTAATTGCATGAGATTTATAAAGAGCATGGGACTCATGGCAACAGAGTAAATGTGTCATATTTGGCTGCTGGTGATGACATGGCTGTTGGTGCTGAGTTATGGAAATAAGGCAGAAAAGTACATGGTTCTAGCATGTGAGCCCTTTGTAACAACTACAGTTTTCCAGTTTTCAATACTTACAATTTTCCTAACTTTAGTTTTATAGTTGAATGTGTCCTAAACACTTTTATAAAAATAATAATAATATTACAATCCTGTTATTACACCTGTCCCTTTTTCCCTCTGATAATCATCCTATTCCTCCACACTCATCTCCAATACAATGCCCCCACATCCCCACAAACCCTGCCAGACTTTCCCATTCCCTGGGAATTCAAGTCTCTCAGGGGTTAGGTGCTTCTCTCACTGAGGCCACACCAATCAGCCCTCTCCTATGAATATTTTGGGGCCCTCAGACCAGCAAGTGTATGCGTATTGTTGCTGGCTTAGTGACAGAAATCTCAAGGATCCAGGTTGAGACTGCTTGTCTTCCTATGGTGTTGACCTTCTCCTTAACTTCTTCCAGCCTTTCCGTAATTCAAATACTGGGGTCCCCAGCTTATGTCCATTGATTGGATGTAAGAATCTGCTTCTGCCTCAGTCAGCTGCTTGCTGAGCCTGTCAGAGGGCAGCCTGTCAGAGAACTTCTATCTGTAAGTATATCATAGCTATTCTAATAGTGTTAGTCCTTGGAGCCTCCCCTTGAGATGGGCTCTGATTTGGGACAGTCACTGGATATCCTTTCCCTCAGTTTTCTTCATATTTGTCCCTATAGTTCTTTTAGACAGAGACAATTATGAGTCATAGGTTTTGACTATAAGATTGCAACCCTGTTACACCACTTAATGAACCATCTTTCTACTGAAGGTGAATTTTACAAATTTCCACTTCCCTCTGTTGGGCATTTCATCTATGGTCTCTTTCTTTGAGTCTTGTGATGCTCTCAACACCTGGGTCTCTGTGAAATTCTAGAAAGTCCCCAAGCTCCCACCTCCCAAGATTGTATATTTCCTTTCTTATGCTGGCCCTTGGGGCTTTACCTCTGGTCCCCCTGCCAAGGCCTGATATTTCCATTGCCCCTCCCACTTTCCTCTCCCACCCCATCTAGTTCCCACCCTCCTTTGCCCTCTGGTTTCTTCGCTTTCCATAGTGGAATTGAAGTATCTTCCCTTGAGCCCTAAAAGTCCTCTTCCAGCGAAAGAGTAATGAAAAAAAAAAAATGTTTCAAGATTCAGTAGCATACAGAGGATAGTCAAACATTTATGTAGCACTTTCCAGTCCTTGAGCACTCTTGCCAACTTGGGAAAATTATCTAGAAAACAAATATACTAGCTGGAATTGTGGAAAGCTTCCATCCATTCATTAAATGGCAAGAAGCACCAGGAGACGAGCACTTGAGTATCCATATTCTACTACACTTTCTGTGCAAATGTGAATTAACTAAAGCAGCTTTTGGAAAACCTGGAGTATTCAGGTCAAGGAAGTATGAAAGTGGGTTTCTCTATCAATGGAGATGAGAGGGACACCATACTTTCTCTGTAAAGATGTTGTGGTGCTGTCTTATAGTCAATGAACATACAACACAGTAAATAGTCAATCACTAATGTTTTATAAGTTGACCCAATAATTTATTGTATTCATAGCAAGAATCTTGACAGTATTCTGTTATCTAACTTTTGGAGAGTTTATGTAGAGGAGTAGTCATTGTTTCTACTTCTACTTAGGAAATTATTATTATTATTATTATTATTATTATTATTAATTTTATTAATATTATTATTGTTATTATTATTACTGTTATTATCTTTAATCTCTTTATGCCATCCATATCCATTCATTATTTTGTTGTTCCACTCCCAGTCCACCCTCTGACAGTCCCCCATCCTATTCCTCCTGCCACAACTCCACAACACCCCCACATACCCCCACACCTTGCCAGGTCTCCCCATTTCCTGGGCCATCAAGTCGTTCAAGGGTTAGCAGCCTCTTTCTTAAGAGACAACAGACCAAGGAGTCCTCTGCTGGTTTTGTGTCTGGGGCCTAAGACCAACTAATGTATGCTACCTAGTTGGTGTTTCAGTATCTGAGAAATCTTGGAGGTACAGGTTTGTTAATACTACTGGCCTTACTATTGGGTCACCTTGTGGAAAAGCCTAGTAGAATACAAGTGGACCTATAGGTCAGAAAGCCTTCTTATAATCAGAGGCTAAAATAAAAGTGAGGACATATTCCTACTTCTAATTGGCATACATAAACAAGTGGTTATTATGCTTGTACAGCCAATATTTAACCGCAAATATTTTCTTATGATTTTCAGTTTAGGATTTGGTAAATGTTTTTATTTCTGTCAGCATTATTTCCTTGATCTTGTTTGGTGGCTACAGATCATATCACATTCAGATATGTATAGAGACCAAAAACAAAGAAACATGGTTTTGTTTCATGTTAATTATGTTCCCATTTCAGGGTCCAATAAATAATATAAATCTTGTAATATTTATACTAAGGATAAGGTGCCAGTACTTGTTTATTAAAAATTTTCAATGAATCAATTAAAAATTTTTGCTCAGATTAAGAGGCTATTTATAATTTCAAAGAGGAACCAAAGAAATTATATATATATATATATATATATATATATATATATATATATATATATCACTTATGTGCTCTTTGAACTAAGGAAAACAATTACATATAAAGGGTTTTTCCCCTTCCAATTAAGTATTAAATGCAAAATGTCCTGCAATGATGCTCCCCTTTTTCTGATATGGTGTCCCACTAACCTCTCAAACAGGAACTAACCAAACATCCAACATTCAAAGACCTTGGGACTATGACTAGTTCTATGAAATAATTTAAAAAAAAAACAAATAATAAAAAATAAAAGTCCCATATTTTTCTCTCTACCATTCTTATGTAAGCAAAATTAAAAGAACACTTAAATGACTTTCAGTTCTATAAAGATTCAATTCTTTCTTTTTTTTTTGTGCATTGAAGAAAATTTGACTATATATCTTTACATACCTTATCTGTAATATATATACTTTCACTTACTCTATATTGCCTTCCTACTTAATGGTTTCATTTAATTATAGCTTTATTAAATATGTTATTTACATAAATTTACTCTTTAATTTTGTCAGCCTTATTACCTCTAAAGTAACAAGCCCTGAGGTAATAGGATTTTAAGGATTTCTTAGTTAAGGCTTTCAGTGTTGTTGGGAGACTATTACCAAGGCATCTCTTATAAAGGACAATATTTAACTAGAGCTGTCTTATAGGCTCAGATATTCACTCCATTATCATCAAGACAGAAGCATCTCATTGTTCAGGCAGGCATAATGTAGGAGGTGCTGAAAGTTCTATATCTTGCTCTGAAAACCTCCATGAGAAGACTGGCATCCACAAATAGCAAGAAGGAGGTCTCTCAAAGTCCACCACACAGTAACATCGTACTTCAACAAGGCCACACCTAGTAGTTGTACCACTCCCTTGAAAAAAACATATTGAAACTACTACACTCTACTCCCCATTCCACATAGGATATTTCAAACACTTTCAGGGGCATAGCTAGACATAGGATGATGCAAAATATATTTAATAAAACCTTAAAATCCCCATGTTTTATATCAGTCTACCAATGTTTAAGAGTCTTTAGTGAAAAGTCTCTTCTGAAATTCATAAAAACTTTCTTAAAGTAATCCCCTAAAATGACAAAATTAAATTGGAAATCACATACTTCCAACATATCATGTAACAAGGTATATATTACTGTTCTGAAATATCATAGTGAAGAAATAATAGACCAAAGCAACACTGAATATCAGCTTGAAAATTTCCAAACTCTGCAACTTCTATCAAAGTGCTCTTCATACCTCCAACTCCTTTCATCCTTGTTGATTGACGTTAAACGGTCTGGCATTCAACATCAACAACTTTATTCTCTTGTGCTGGTTCCACTTAATATTAGCAGATTTCCTCTGCAGGTATCTCATGGCTCTGACATCTCTAACATCTTGAGGAATAAAAGGCATCTTTTATCTTACAGCCTCTAGTTTCAGTGTGCTCCACACATAATATTCTAAGCTCCCCCAAATAACTTGGATAAGTTCTCCAGCTCTGCCATCTGTAGTGCTCTAGGCTCCAGTTGAGTCCCTTCACAGCTGCTCTTAGTGATAGTCCTATGGTACTGGAATCACAAACACACTAGGTTATTTTCTGTAACTAAGCTTCACTAATAGCCTCTCAAGGACACACTTCATGTTACCAAACCTCAACTATTTTACATGACCCTTCAGGTCTGACCCTCCAACTGCACCTGGCTTTCCGTGAAACCTTCATGCCTTCAATGTCATACAATCTTGTTGTACATTATATGTTATTAAGTCTGGCTTCCACCATAATGTTTATCTCTCAAACACAACTTCTTTCTGTTCTCAGAACACACTTCCGATAAGATTTCACTCCAGTGATTCAGATATCATTTTAGTCACTGCTAATATCTTAGCTTCACCTAAGCAGTATCAGTTGTCCCATGATACATTCTATTTTTGACTCTAAAGCCAGTGTCAAATAACAAAGGTACTGCATGCTGTGACTGGAATATTGCCCACTTAGTCTATTACATAATCAGCAGCTGTCAGTTTACTAACTCCTTTACTACCTAAGATTGGCTGTCCTGGAACCTAATCTAGACTGATACTGAACTCAGAAATCTTAATGTCATATCTTTTACATGATGGGTTTAATGGCATGTACCAATATACCTGGGCTTCTTTACCTTTTTGGAAGATCTTCAAAAAAATGGCCACAATGACTCAATGTCTGAAATACAGGGATGACCTCTATTTCTGGGTTGTAGTTCATTCCAGATGTAGTCAAGTTTACAATCAAGTATATCCATCAAAATCCATCACTTGCCAATATGGCATGTAGTCATATCTTCTTTATTTAAATTAAAATAATAACCAGGTCAAAATAATACATAAGATGATATAATTATCCTATGTGCAACTAAAAATGAATCCTGTTTTGAAATTATGATTCCTGTAATATGTTTATCTCCTTAAACACAGTATTTAGCATCATGCCACTTCCTGGTATTCTTTTTAAACTCAATCATACACTTTTAGTTTTCCTTGATAAGTTTGCTATGCTTGATCAAAACAATCCTCATAAGCAATAGCCACTGGACAAAGTTGCTACTAGGCTTTTTGTAACTTCCTTTGTCAATGCAATTGATATAAATCTCTTTGCCTTAGCCACAGGCAGACTCCTTCAACCAGAAAAAAGGCAGCCATATTCTTCACCAACATATAAAAATGATTTTTATAAACATACAAAACTTCTGCTCCTCTGAAACATGTTGAGTCAGGTCATCAGAGTTAAAATTACTCTCAGAACCAATTTCAACCTTATACCTACTAAAATGGCACATTCAGCCCCACATGAAACATTCCATTGTTTTGAAAATTCAATGTCTCCAGATCTACATTCCTCCAAACAAAACCAAGGTCAGGCCTAACACAGCATTACCCCATTCCCTGGTAGCAACTTTTATTTAAGTTTAGATTTTATCACTCTGAAAAGACACATTGACTAACACAACCCTTGTAAGGGAAAACATTGCATTAGGTCTGGCTTAACGTTTACTGTTTTAGTCCATTATCTTCATAGTGGAAATCATGGCTTCTTGAAGTCATACATGGTGCTGGAACAGCCAAGAGTTCTTTATCTTGATCTAAATGAAGTCAGAAGGAGACTGTGTTCCACTGGCAGCTAAAAAGAGGGTCTCTTCTCCACTGAGCATAGCTTGGGCATAGGTAGGACCTGAAAGCCCAATTCACAGTGATACACTTCCTTTTACAAGATCACCATTATTGTAACAAGGCTACCCCACCTTATAATGCAACTTGCCCTGTGTCAAGTATATTCAAACCCCCACATGGAGTGCCTATTCACATTATAGTAATCTAGAGGGGATAAAGGAAAAAATAAACAGAGGAAGAGATGTGCCTTGTATAATAGAAGACAAATATGAAAAGCTTGAGTTCTCAAGGAAAAAACAATGAAAGAAAGTCAAATTCTCTGCCTATGAAATTGTGACAGGCATTAAAGACTAATATGAGTGTCACAGATTCATTCATGATAAAGCAGAGTAAAACAAGTCTACACATATATGGGTAATTAAACACTAATATTTACTTAACTATACTTATAATTTTAAAACATTAACTGCCTTCTAAAATATTCAGAACTCACCTCCCTAATGTGAACATAAAATTCAAATACCTGCAATTTTCTTCCTTGAAAATATGTTAGCTTCACTCTGCCCAAAGGGCAACACTCCTTTTCATTTCACAAGGCCATTACACTGAGACTCATCAGATACCTATAATACTTGCTGAAGTTACCCCTTAAATATTTCTAGATCTGTAGTGACTATTTCTATAAAGAATGAAGTGTGGGATTTTTTTCAGGACATTTAAATTTTTGTAATGGTTAAACCACAGATGTAGAAAATAAAAGAATTCAAAGTATTAGCAATGAATAAAATTGTCCCAGTAGACTTTGGTAAAATTCTATAAAATTATAATCATTTCAATTATAATAACTGTTTAAGAATGCTTTAGAAAGCAGTCCCTTGATTCCTGTCTATCCTTCTGAATGTGTCACTTATCTGAATTGTGCCATATTTGTGTATTTTAAACATATATTATTATGTACATTTGAAGACTAGCTTTTATTTCCCCTGAATTTAGTCAGGAGTTTTCAACTCATTTCTAGCTGAGTGTGACAGTAGTAAAGTTTTCGAAGTCTTCTGAAAAAAAGTAATATTAAACTTGTTATCTATGAGATTAGGTTATGAATGCTGTTTTGACTGAAGTCAACTTTCCTTTGTCATTTCAAACAAGAAAAAAATGAATATCCTATAAAACTGTAAGAGTTATACTGTCAGAAATAATTTCCAGTTACATCATGTTTTTATAAAGTAATTTAATTTATTTTAATTATATTTATAATGTGAAAGTATTAGATGATGATAATATTGGCTTCTAAAGTTTTATCCTAAAATAATTTATTAATTCTGTATTAAATTTTGACATGTTTCTCACAGTTCACTATTGTATATAATACTGTGATAGATATCCAACAGTATATATATATTCAACATGAATTCCTAGAAATAATTTTGCTAGATAAAATTTTATGCACAATTAAAAAAAAAACATTAATTGCCTATCATTATCCACATTGCCTATTACATTTTACAACATATTCAATGTTAGAATCTATAGCTGCTGTATAGAAAATCATCATATAGAGTATGAATCTTCAATAAGGAAAGCCCTGTCTTTACATAGTTGGGGAGTTTTATCTTTGTCGGGAGAAAAATAATAATATTTGAAAAATAATAATATTTCCATGTAATCATCAATACAGAAAGATATCTTTCATGGCATGCAGGCTTTTGCAAGGACACTATGTGCCAAAAGGATTATAATGACTTCTTAATCTAAGAACAGCTGGTGGTACAGAACCAGCCAAGTGCTGGCCAAGTTAAAGGTGTCTAATTTGCAAAAGCAATATGAAGAATAAAAGAAAAAATTACATCCATCATTTATCAAGCTGATGGGGAAATCATAGACACACTGTAAAGAATATCTCAGAGAGAGTAGCAGAGGATTTTTCATAGCTAACATGGTTATTAATTCATATACACTCTATCATTTCTAACAATGATCTGTGTAAGAAACAACATAAGCATATCAAATCTACACATGCTCTAGGACACATTGCCTATATTTGATGTTAGTATCTCATTAGTAATGACTAATGTTGTTGTTTTATTTTTTTTCTGCTGATATATAAGCCAACTGACAACATATTAAGGTTCACAAAAGTAGTGTATTGGTTTATTGGGGGCACCTCTGATATAAGTTCACTGATCTCACAAGAGGAGGTAAGGGCAGATGTCTTGCAGATAGGAGAGAGACGTGAGGGGAAGGAAAAGAAAAGAAAGGAAAGAAAAGAAAAGAAAAGAGAAAGAGAAAAAGAAAGAGAAAGAGAACATGTTTACACCAGCATAAAAAAATTCAGAGAGTGGGACACACAGAGAGGGTGAAAGAGAGAACACAAAACAGAGAGAGAGAGAGAGAGAGAGAGAGAGAGAGAGAGAGAGACGTCTCTTAGTATTAATATAATTTCATCTGTTGTTGTCATCTCATAAACATAAATTCTAAACATGAAACAAACTAAATATATTGCCTTCTACAATACCACTTCACCATAAAAAGAAAAAAGAATACAATGTGTGTTTTTGGACAAAGGCACATGGCAAATATTTAATGACTTTCTGTCTAGAAATGCAAACATGGATCATGAGCCACTCTGAGTTCTGAACTTCAGCTCTACAAGTGTAGGGTCAACTTCCAAGTTCATGTGATTATTCTTTGCTTATTCCTGATCATTCTGGATGGATTCATTGCTTAAGAAATGAAATATTAAAAGAATTAAGTTCGTGAGTATCTATCTATATAAAACAATATTTCTGACACATTGCCCCCCTTTCTCTCACACACACAGACACAAAGATAAACATATATATTAAGTATTGTTAAATATCTCTATATATTCATTCCTTTTTGAAGAATATCCACTGCAATTTTTACAAATATTTTCTCTGCATCAGTCAAAATGATTTAAATGAATTGACAGGATTTTTATTGTAATAAGACACAACTGTCCTCTCCTCTACAAATTTTTGTCATGCATGAATGAGAGCTTTTTTTGTACATGCTAAGTAACAATCTTCCATATATTCACTCACATCCCACTAAATCAAGAAATCAAAACATCAAAATTACCGTCTTGTACTTTAAGCTCACATTTGTATACTTGCTTGCTTGTTCATTTTTTGGCTGTTTTAAGCCCACTACATCCAATTTATTTTCCTTATATTAACACATAAGTACGGTAACTCCCTTGACACTGGTACTCCACAAAGAGTAGTATAGTACCCAAGAAATGTGATTCACTCTTGTTTGCCACTATCTACTGCATGTTTTCTTTAAACATGTAACATGACCTCCATAAACCTCCCATTATTTTCTGAAGTTTTTATGTCATTTGATTTTATGAAGGCTTTATGCAGGTTTTATATGAGCTCACTGTGTAATATCCCTTGCCAATCCAGAATATATTTTATAGTCTGAGTTTTTTTCAAAAAACACACTTAATAAGGAATCACAAATGTTTCAAACCCTCTTTTAGGTAAGGAAAAAAGATGGTAAATAGTGCATGGGGGATGGAGACCTGCTTAGAAGTATATTTTTGGGGAAACTGAAATCTCTGTTGAGATACTAGCAGTCCAGTTCCAAGTTCAGTAGTGTCAGGATACAAAACAAGAGTCAGCAACAGTGGCATAATCCAGCAGAAACAGCCAGGATTCCACCAACTTAGCACAAGTTATCAGGAGACATCAGAACCCCAGAAGAAACCAGGAGAAGTTCTCTCCTGTGTCAGATCCTGTGGAGATCACCTAAGACATAAGACTATCAAAGCATTGCAATGCTAGCTTTTCCGAATATCTATTTAGTCATATTTATTTTCTCTCTGAACAAAACACCATATAAGTCCTCATCATAAAACACCACTTGAATATGCATCACATGACATGACCAGAACCTTTCTATCTCTCCTCATTTCCCTATGCTTACATTCTTTTTTTTTTTACTTTTCTTTCTTTCTTTATGTTTCTCCATTTTATTCCATAGTCACATATATATTTTTAAAATGGCAGAGTGAAAAAGAATTGCAGAGACATGGATAGACAAAAAGAGACACAAATTCACTTAAATGCTCACTGAAATGTGCTGCGGAACTTCTGGATGACATTTCTTGAAGAAATGAATTCCCATGGATACAAGTAAAGACATGAACATTTGTGGAAATGGAGGATACAGGTTCCTTTGAAACAACTAATTCAAAGGTGATTTAGCAAAGTTCTAGATTTTGCTGGGTGACATCTTGAACTGGAAAACCATTTTTATTTGACTTTCTCTAAAAGTCTTATTTTTATATCATGAAATAAACCTCCTAATTATCCATATCACTAATATATCTACTTCCTTGTAAACATTACACAGAGTGTTCCCTGGAATGAGCTATCATTATACAGTTTAATAAATTTTATTAACAATCCTTAAGAAAGACTGAGCTATGAATCCAGTTCTCATTTAAGTGAGGAGACTAACACCACCATGGCGAGTAAAATGGGATACACCTGTCAGTTTCCACATTCAGCAGGAATAAAGAGAGTATTACGCTTCTCCTCCTGTGTATCTGTGAGGTATAATTGTGTCTGCCTTTGTAGAGATTTCTCCTTAATAATTTCAGGGAAAAGAATGTGCCTTGGAATAGAGTTCACTATTTAAATACTTTTTCTAGCTTGTATAGCAGTGAGCAGGTGCCTCCTGCATACATCTGGACATTCTCAAGTTGTAAATAAACACTATCTCTTATTTACTTTGCGTTGTGGTCTGATATCCTCAATATATTAAATAGAAGTACGTAAGTATAACCACCAAATTCTAGATTGTCTGGACAAATGTAGACATCATACCATTCAGTTTCTTCAACCTGAAGTAGTCTTTTTTTTTCTGATATACTGAAAGTAAACATTACCAATTTTGCTTTAAGCATAGGGTGGACCAGGTATGGAATCAAGAGGAGAAGACTTGAATGTGTTAGGATGAATGGCTCTGTCTCTCTCTAGTAAAATGTTTTTTGGGGCTGGGAGTCATGAGGAGATTTAATATTTTGTTTAGAACTCAGCAGCATACTAGAAGATAGTCCTTATATGTCCTTTGAGAACTCAGTATGAGAGGCATGAGCAGACTTAATCAATGGCTTATCACCACAGTGCTAATGCTTAGTATAGGAACAGTGTCTTTATTGAGATCTTCTTTTGGAATTTGATGTGACAACTTTAGAAGGTATACGTACTGAAGTGGCAGGACAAGTTTGGCTGGACTATATGTGAATGACATGTATGCCCTTAGAGATCTCACCACCATAGATGAGCCATGTGTTTATCATTGGCTCCCTTCTTCCACACTGTGTATAAAGAACTCTGCTTTCATTGACAAAGATTAGAGGTGCTAGAGTTCTAGATGATGTGGGAGAAGGGAAGAGAAGGGTACAAAACATTAACTTCATGGCCCAAAGATTCGGTTCAGTGATAAAAAGTCTGCCTAATATGTGAAATACTAGATTTCTTACAGAACTAGAACGACAATTGAAGTGGTAAATGTATTCATTTTCTTTGAAGTCATTTATCACTTTCCCCAGCCTTTTGACTCTAACTCTAAGATAGCTAAAACTTGGAAGATCTTGTTTATTGGCCAAATGTCAGAGCCTTATGATAGATAAACAATTTCCAGTAACAACAAAGAACAAATAGAATTTTCTGCTTTGTGTATAGATTAGAAAAAAATGTGGCATCATTGAGACTTAATGCTTTTTCTTCTTATCAAACAGAACTAACCACTCCACTGCTTTAAATATGTATTCTAAATTAGATATTAAGTTTTCTTCATGCTGCCTGCTTTGATTTCCCCTATTCCATTCCCTGGGAATTTATAATTTTGTTTTTATTTTCTAGTTGCTAGCTAGTTTGTTTTTAGTTTCTAGTTGTCTAATAATAAGACATACTTATTATTACCTTTCTTACAGATTACAGATTTGACAAATAATTGGTTGGATCAAATAAAATGCTTATTCCTCCTGATATTTTGGTTTGGTGTATTCTGGAAAGCTAGAAAATAGTAGTAATTATTTAAGAATACTGAAATAAGATAAAGGAATCATTTTCAGAGCATCAAATATAAACAATGGAAGCATGCATTTAATATAGTTGTGACCACTCAATCTGACAGACTCAGGAAATGTAAAAGAGATCAAGCACTGTAGGTAGTTGAGACCACTGGGGACTCCTAGGTCCAATTTGGCATGTTTATTTGGAATTTCATTTTAGGAAATCATGTTGGTGAGACTTAGTGAATGTATTTTACTTTATTCCAAGAAGAAACAATGATCCAGCAAACTATCTCATTTCCCAGGTTTTGCTATCTGTTTTTCTCTGTTACAATGACTCCAGATATATACTTTCAGGACATATTTTATAGAATTATGTTTATATGGCTTCAAATTGTATTTTAATTACCTGTTTTTGTTTTCTAAGCTTTTTGTCTAATGGCCTTTAGTAGAAAATTTCTCTTGAATTCTAGATGTCTATCTTATGATATTATATAGTTGCAATATATAATAGGTTTATTTTTAGATTTTTTGTAACTCTCTACACTTATTACCAGTGTGGCTTAAAATTTTTTTGTCCCATTGAAACTAAATGAGTGATTTACTTTGTTCAAATACCTTACAGCATTTCCTCTTAGTTTTTTGATCTTTGTCCTTCTGATTAAGTTAGTTGAAATATTAATCATGTTTTGATTTGCATTTCCAGATGAAAATATTTAAACAAAGGATTAATAGTGGGGAACAACTGAAGATGCTACTCTGAAAGATTAAACACTAAAGCAAAACACAGTTTATACTTTTTGATAGGATTTCATTATGAATCTTGGCTTCCAAATTCTATTATGGGTGTTCATGACACTTTTTTTCATCTGGATCCTGTGTTAAAATGATTGTGTTATTGATCCTTGGAACTATTTTATGACTTTGAATTTGGAATCATGTGGTATTAGATTACAGCATCACTGGTCATTAATCATGAAATTAGTTATTTATCAATATTTTCTTTAGCTTCTCTAGTTTAAATGGCAATTTACCATTTTAAGCAACTGGCTGAAAACATTATGGCTCTAAATAGAGACATCTTGATTAAATTCCCCACCAAGAAAGAAAGATGGTGACTTGGTGAAGAAATTCTATGGGAGAGAAATGTGAGACCATAGTATGCTCCTACATTTGTAATGATCAAAATCCGACTTTGTCTTCTGACTACTACACAGGTCACAAAATACACCAGTGCTGAGAGACTAACTGTAAGACTCAAGGAAGGCTAAAGATGTAGTAAAGCAATGAACAACCACAATCATTTTCTACTTTAATATTATTTTTATTGGATAATTTCTTATTTACATTTCAAATTTCATGCCTTTTCCAAATTTCCTCTGAATCTTGCTATGCCATCCCCCCTGCTTCTATGAGGGCAAGCCCCATCTACTAATCAACTCCTGCATCCTTGCCCTGACATTCCCCTACAGTGGGGCTTTATGCCTTCACAGGACCAAGGGACTCTCCTCCCATTGAGGCCTGACAAGGCCATCCTCTGTTCCATATGCAGCCGGAGCCATCTGCCTCTCCATGTGGACTCCTTGGCTGTTTTTTCCCCCCTGGGAGCACTGGGGATTCTGATTAGTTGATATTGTCCTTTCTATGGGGTTGCAAAACACTTCAGCTCCTTCAGTGCTTTCTCTAACTGTTTGAGGAAACCTGTGCTCAGTCTAATTGTTATCTGCCCATCCTCCTCTGTATTTGTCAGGCTCTAGCAGAGCCTCTCAGGAGACAGCTATATAGGGCTCCTGTCAGCAAGCACTTCTTGGCATCCACAATAGTGTCTGGGTTTGGTGATTGTATATAGGATGGATCCCCAGGTGGGGCAGTCTCTGAATGGCCTTTCCTTCAGTCTCTGCTCCATACTATCTTGTATTTCCTCCCATGAGTATTTTGTTCCTCCTTCTAAGAAGGACTGAAGCATCCACACTTTAATTTCCCTCTTCTTGGGCTTCAAGGGGTCAATGAATTGTATCTTGGGTATTCCCTCTATTTAGGGTCAATATTGACTTGTCAGTGAGTGCATATCATATGTGTTCTTTTGTAATTGGGTTACCTATCTCATGATGATATTTGCTAGTTTATTATTTACCTAAGAATTTTATGAATTCATTGTTTTAAATAGCTGAGTAGCACTCCATTGTATAAATGTTCCACATTTTCTGTATCCATTCTTCTGTTGAAGGACAGCTTGGTTCTTTCAGTTCTGCCTATTATAAATAAGGCAGCTAAGAACATAGTGGAGAATGTGACCTTGTTATATGATGGAGCAAGAAATCGAAGAAAATCTCAGAAGATGGAAATAACTCTGATGCTCATGGATTGGCAGGATTAATATAATAAAAATGTCCATCATGCTAAAAGCAATAGACAGATTCAATGCAATCATCATCAAAATTCCAAATCAATTCTTCATTGAGTTAGAAAGAGCAATTTGCAAATTCATTTGGAATAACAAAAATCCCAAGATAAGCGAAAAATTATTTTCAACAATAAAAGAACTTCAGGTGGAATCACCATCAAAGGAATCACCATCCCTGAGTTCAAGCTTTATTATAGACCAATAGTGATAAGTTGTATGGTACTGGTACAGAGACAGGCAGATAGATCAATAGAATTGAAGACCCAGAAATGAACCAGTACATCCATGGTCATGTGATCTTTAACAATGGAGCTAAAACCATTCATGGGAAAAAGAAAGCATTTTCAACAAATGTTGCTAGTTTATCTGGTGATCAGCATGTAGAAGAGTGCAAATCAATCCATTCTTAGCTCTTTGTACAAAGCTCAAGTCCAAGTGGATCAAAGATCTCCACATAAAACCAGATACACTGAAACTATATAAGAGTCTGTCAAACACATGGGCACAGGGGAAAATTTCCTGAACAGAGCACCAATGGCTTATGTTCTAAGATCAACAGTAGACACGTGATAAACTCATAAAATTGCAAAACTGCTTTAAGTCAAAGGAAACTGTCAATAGGACAAAAGGGTAACCAACAGATCGGGAAAAGATCTTTGTCAATATTATTTTCATATTGATATTTTCAAATTATATTGTTTAATGTTTTCAGTTAAAATACATGTCATGATCTCAAACAATAATAAAACTTTGAAAATCTGATACACACAAAAGAAAACTGTGGATGCATGTCCATTTTTCCCTTCGGATGATTTCTATTTGTAAAAATAGTGGATAATCAAGGCTAATGTATACACAAATTAAAATTTGTGTTATTTTCATAAAGAAATAACAAACAAGCACCAGGGTGTATATATATATCCTTCCCTTTAGAGGTACACACATATCCTCAACATTTATGATCTTGTATGTTGAGTGTCACTCACATGCCTTTCATAATTGTGTAGAACTCCATAATTCTTTCAAGCAAATTCCTGTTCCTAATACATGAAATTAATCTTGTAAAATTTATATTTATTGTGTTTTACAGGTGCAATGATCATGCAAGTTTGACTGAATTACCTAGTAATTTATTTTCATGGACATATTAAATTGTTCTTTCCTTTTTGAGTTCAAATGGAAGCTGGTTTACTTGAGACCATGAGAAGAAACACTTATTGAGAAAAGTAATTTTAATATGTATTTTAATTATTTCATACCTGAGTACTGCAGTTTAATCATAGATATGGCATATGTACATATATATGTACATATATATGTATATATGTATATGCACATATATATGTATATATGTATATGTATATATATATTGGTGTGTGCATATGTAAACTTGTAAATGCATGTATATTTGTACATACACAACCTAAACTAACTTAGTGATATAATAAGTTTTGTATAAATATATCAGAGTAGTAAGTTCTTCTCTAAGATACATGATATTTAGATTTACTGGATTTTCACTGCATATTCTTCATATGTATTTATGAAGATCTAAGAGCCAGTCAAATAATGCAGTTAGTAAGATTGCTTTGTTAGACTCTTGAAGAGTTCTTACTAACAACTTTCAAGAAAGATTTTATTTATCTGAAAATAAGGTTTATTAATTGTTCTATTTTTGAGGAGTAGCATTATCCTCTTGAGACATTACTTCCTCTAGTTTATTTACACATATGTGCACATAGACTTGCAATTATTATAGGTGTATGTTTAAATAAGTGTGAAATATTTTTATGTATGTCTTTTGGAATAATTCTCTATATTATTTATCTGTCTTCTTTATTATCACACTTATCTTTCCTCCTTCTTCATGATAATAACATATTTCACATTTCCATCCTTTGAAGAGTTTATTTTCCATACACCTCTTTAGAAAAAAAATTTCCAATCCCTTAACTATCTTGGTTTCAGTAATTACTTCAGGCTATGTACTTACTTGTAAGATACAGAGCTGGGCTCTACAGAATGGGACATCATGATTCCTTTTGTTTCATTGGGTGTAGATTTCCTTCACATCTAGACCCTATAAAATATGCAGAGATAATTAGTGCATTAGTTGACTGCCAAATTTTTTGTTTGATTTGCCCTATATTTTTATTTTTATTTTTATTTTTTTGGAGAAGAATTTCAACTGAGGGTGAAATTTCCATGAAGTGACAATTTAGTTAAGAAGATGCTGGTGGATATGTATTTTTTCATGGAATGTGTTGATTAGATAACTAATTCAAATGGTATATTTTGTATATTTTTATGTTCCTACATAGTCTATGAAGATGGAATAATGAATAATCTGAGTAGTTGAGTGAAATTTTCAGTAAATTTCAGGAGGCAAAGATCTGAAAAGATTTAAGATTACACTATTCTTTTTAACTATTAAGTTATATTTCAAAATTACAATACCACATAAATGACAGTAATCCACCATGTCATTTGCACAGTTATTGTGATAGTCTGATAATTGTTTTAATGTGGAGATCATTAGATATTAAATAAAATCAACTTTATTTATTTAATGAAAAACTGTTTTAAGTAATTTATCATAACATAGAAATTATAGCTGAAGATTCATATTTTTATATGTAAAATTAGATTTTGAATAATTTTTTTTCTTCTAACAATGACAAGATACATTAACTTCAATAGGAATTATATGATAATTCTGTGTCCTTAGTGTCACGAGGACAATCTCACCACTATAGATTTTTGGATCTTATAATTCATGGATCAAAACTTTGCACCTTGTATCATTTACAATATATCTTGACAATTTATTTAAGAAATGCTGTTTCTTTCGCATAGTTCGTCAATTTTACAGATATTTTTGCCTTATGTGTAAGTGTTTAAGACTGGAGAGATGAATTAGTCTATAGTCTCCATAGAATAGAGCAGGAGGACACCACTTAAATCATCATACCAACAAACAAACAGTAAGTAATCATGATAAAGTGTACAGGTAATCACAGCATGGGCTATCATGTCAATAAAAATATTGATCTATGATTTAATGATATACAGTCTCAAAAAAGTAAGTTTTGTGTCAATATAGGAAAATATGTGTATTTGAAGTGTTGCATCTACATTTCTTTCCATACACCTAAACCCCATGTACACATGAACAAAAATATACACAGCTACATTTCCTCCTATGAAACATACTAAATCACTAACCATATTTGTTCTTTGGAGAGAAGGTATTATTATATTGGGGATAATGATCTGATACTACTTATGTAGACTATGCTGGCCTGAAATTCATAGAAATCCACCTTACACCTTCTTCTCTGCATTTGATTCAAGGACATAAATAAATAATCCTATATTGATTACTCATTTTGTGGTAGTACATTTTACTACGTTAAAGCATTTTTAACTGTAAGCAATATGATAATATCTTAACTATAATTCTTTGAGTAGAAATAGCATGAATGACTTTGTCCATTTTCATTCTAGTTTTCTGGATACTGAGTTAATGACAAGTCTTTTAGAGTTGCTTGTGAATTTTAATAAGTTTGACTGTAAGACAAAAATCAAAATATCTGGACCTTGGAAGCAAAATACATTAAATAACTAGTAGTACTTGTGGATGTGATGATTCCTAAGAAAATTAAGATTCTAGTCACTGAAGATAATTTTAAAATATATGTAGATTATATTATTATTATTATTTAAAAATATATATTTTTAAAAAATATATATTTTTATCTAACTTTTATATTATTCTGTTAACAACTCATCATATATACAGAGAATTTAGAAGAAAGTTATTTAATATTAGTAACTATGTTACAGGCTACTAAACCCACAAATGATTTAAAGACTCTGGTGAAAATTGATGATAGTACTGTCAGTACTGAAAATTAGATTTCACAACTTCCAATTCCAAACTTCTTTCTGCTATCTGCACAAAGTTAGCATGTAAATTTAAACTAATTCACCATCTAAATAACAGGGAGATTTAAGGATATGACCAATACCAAAAGAAAATAACCAGCAGCATTGATATTCTGACATCCAGCATAAAGCTGTGAAACTCAAGTAATAAACAAAAGTAATAAAAGCATCAGAAGGAACTATTTGAAAAAAATATGTTTTTGGTATTAGAATTAGAATTAGAAAGAAGTGCTTCAGTGATGTACAGCCTCAGAAGGATGGACGCGGAGATCATTGTTGAATGGATAGAAAGTGATACTGGGAAACATGAAACACTCCAATGGTCTGAGAGCATGAATACACAGGTATGCAAAAAATTGTGTAGTGAATTATTTAAGTGGTTCAAAAATATATGGCATGCTTTTGTGGACTCCAAGCTAAATCTTTATGCCTTCCAGGAAGAAAAAGTAGGAGACAAGTTAAATAGCTAGTTGCAAAACACTTGACACACTCACTTATATGAGTACACTCAAACACACATACATATATAGAGACAAACATACATATACATGTGTGCTTGCATACATACACATAAACATCCTATACACACATACCCCATAATCTTGTGATCAAAAATATCAGCTTAGAATTAACTTTTGAAAGCTACAAAAGTAGAAGGAACATTATTACTTCTAATCTTTGTCAGGATTATCATTCTTGTGATGAAATGCCATGACAAAAGCAGCATGTGGAGGAAAGCATTTATTTACTTTATGTTTTTATATCACTGTTTATTACTGATGGAAAAGGTCAGGACAGGAATTCAAAGAGGGTAGGAAGCTGATAGGCAGGACCTGATACAGAGCATTTAGAGGGGGACTGCTTACTGGCTTGCTCCTGTGGATTTCTCAGCCTGCATTTTTTGTAATACAATCAAGGACCACAAACCCACCAATGTCAGCACACACAATGAGATACATCAATCTTTAATTTAAAATATTCCCTATAACCTTGCCTATACTCCAACTATGAAAGCAATTTCTCAATTGAGGTTTCCTTTGTTCAGATGACACTAGCTTGGGTCAAGTTGGTATAAAATGATACAGCATGCTACCAAAGGTCTTCTTGGCTTGGTGTTGTGGTACACACCTTTAGTCTAGAACTCTGGATGTAGAGATTCACAAATAACTGTGAGTTCAAGGACAGTCTGATCTGCTTAGTGAGTTCTAGAACAGGAGGGCTGTATATAGAGAGAACTTCTGTCAAAATAAAAGCAAACAAAAATGGAGTAGTAATGGTCTCTTTTGTTAAGAGAATCTTTTGTAAGCATCATACCTCAATAAGAAAAGGTGTTGTCAAATGAACTGAAGCAGAAAATAAGAGGTGGTGGGACACTGGCAGGTAGAAAGAGTATTCCAGGAATAACAATTAACCAGTGTAGCTACTGATCAAGGGGCAGGACCAGAAAAGTTTAGACAGAAGATACAGTAGTACTGGGAGGCAGGACACTTAGCAACAATCTAATAGAAGACTGTAAAATACTTACAGCCAACTTACAAGTTCTTACAAGCAACTGGCTGAATTGTCTGTTCATCATAGAGATCCCTCACACTATTAATGATGCTGTGCTGTATTTGCAGATAAGAGCTTAAAATAAAAGCCTTCTGATAGGTTCTACCCAGAAGGTAACCGAGAAAGATGCAGATACTCACAGACAAACATAGTATAGAGGTCTGTTGAAGAGTTATGGGAAAAATTGAAGGTCTTCAAGGGGGTGACAATCCCACAGGAAGATCAAAAGTGTCAACTAACTTAGACCCCTAGGAGTTCCCAGAGACTGAACCCCAATCAATGAGCATACAGGGGCTGGTTCCAGTCACATGTGCAGGAGATGCTGCCACATCTGGCCTCATGATGGAATTTGTGTAATTTCATATCCTCTGTAGTTATTTCTCCAGTATCTCTGTGTTTGTATGTATGTTCTTTATTTGATTAAGTGAGCCTAATTCTCTTGGTGTCCTCTATCACTTTTTGCTTTTTCATTTTTTATGACTTCTTGTCCATGAAGGTCCCTGAGTTCTGAGTGGAGGAACTTTATGGAGACATCACATTTAAAGTAGTATATTCTAAGTTCTCCCTTTCTTTTCTTCTCTTCTCTCTCTCTCTCTCTCTCTCTCTCTCTCTCTCTCTCTCACTCTCTCTCTTTCTCCCCACTCTCTCTGTTGAATATATGGTTGTTGGTCTATTTGTACTCATATTCTGCAAAGAAGAAACTTTAGAAGATGCCATTGCTAAAGACAACACTTACACAACTCACTAGAAACAAAGATGTTGAACAGGTGCCTAAATTAGAACATTTATTCCTACATATTAGTGTTTATTTTTTTGTCCAGAATGTTCTCTGTAGGCTACTAAAAGAGAAACATAAGCCCCAACTCATTATGAAAACCTTTATAATAATGGTTAGTATGTAAAATATCTAGAGCTAATATAGCACAAATCTTGTGGAAGTAACTAGATACCATGAGATTTGCTATAATGCACCCTAATCTATGAGTCAGAATTTTTAACTGACAGTGGTTAGCTGAAGAAGAAATAGAAAATAGATAAGACACAAACCTAAGTATAATATACTTGTAGATCTCTATATTAGTTATCCAACATCGGTTCATAGAATCTATATTATGATATGTTGAAAAACAAACAACTCAAAAACAAAGAAAAACAGGGAAAAGAGAAAGAGAGGGAAGAGATCAAGAACAACAATTACAACAACAAAACCAACAAAATACAATCAATCAAAACAAAAGTTGATTGAATGAGAGAAAATTAGAGCCATACCACTATAAAAGTTGTGTTGGAAAGGACTTGAACCATCAGAACCAGAATAGGATGAGGGACATTGTAGAATGAAGTATACTAATTCTTATTATTAACAAGTGTTATTCTTTTAGTAATAATTAAATAATTGACTTCTATCATTTGTTGGGGAATACATTACTTTAAACTATAATAAATTTTCACACATTATCATTAACAAATCATGTGCAATGCAAAATGAAATTCATCGTATACATTTGAACATGTTAATGCAAATTACTGCTTCTCAGATGGAAGAAAGTTAGTTAGAGCTAATTGGAAAGTATGATCATGCAGGTGTCTACTTTGTCAGAAGTTTGGTTCCCTTGTGATATGAAGGGTATAAAGGAGTCCTCTGTGTTGCAGTTTTTAAGTGTTGGTCACAGGAGAACAGCATAAATGAAGTTGTATTTTCTAAAATTTCAGTCAAGTACAGAAATTCTAAAGTTGAAACTTGTGGATAATTTTACAGGAAGTTATCAGAGTTGGGATTGAAGGAACTTGCAATAATTGTTCTCATTTGATGAACTGGTTGCAGAGGGAAAGTATGGAAGATTAGCATCAGAGGGTACTCATGCTTCTGTAGATCTCTCTGCATCTGAGAACATATTGACAGTGCTAAATTTGCTGAGTGTGTATTACAAAGCGATCAAATTAAGTGGCTTTGGTTAATTAATTATAGATATTATAAGTCACCCTAATGCATTGTATGTAATAGTTGTATTTTATCACATTATCTGACAGGAATATTAAGTTAAATGACTACAAAATAATGACAACCTTAATATTTTTATAACTTCTCAAAGAGAAACTGTACACATTGTGCATCTCTGCATAAAATAAATACCCCACACATGTATGATTATAGTATGCCTAGATTTCTGATAATGCTTTTCTAAATAAACTCTTCTTTACCATTATTTTCATTTAAGACACAGTATATTATATGGTATATAGCTTTAAAAAATTGGACACAAACATGCCTTTTGATAAATAAAGTATATATTTTGTAAATTGTAATGTGTATATATACTAGTGTGATAAATTTCCAAATAATTTTCTTTATTCTATCACTCCCACATATTTTATTTGTTCTTTTAAAGTCCATACATATCACTAAGTTTTGATATATAAAAATATGTATACACATACATAATTTCATGTTTGAAACATAAATTAAATGTAACAAAGATCTTCAGGATATTGTCATGGGAAGATTAAAAATTATCAGCCATGGCGTGCATTTGACAGCACATGATTACAAGCAGCAGTCTCTAGACACAAATGGGGGCTTCATCATAGGTAGCATTAGCCAGATACAGGCTAAAAAGTTACAGGTGTTACTGGACTGTTTTCTCTGTTTTTCAGTAGATCCAGAAACAAAGAATAACTACATAATATTTTGGTCTTTCTCCTTCTATTTCATCTTTATTATTATTTCTGATGCAACAGGCAGGGAGGAGAGTTAGGCGATTAAAGGAGCTTTGATGGAAAAATCTCCCCAGTAACAATAGGCTTTTGCCTTCTTTATCATTTTTGAGATCTCTCTCCTAATTGGTCCCTTTTCTCTATTTTCTATATATACTCAACCTGTCTGAATCAACCACAGCTAAAGAAATCTATTCACATAAAAAAACATTTCCAGTAATGCTCCAGGTTGATGTGTAGCTTTCAGCTCGTAACAGGCTCTTGCTGGAGATTATGGAAAGCTGGTTCTTGGAGAAGGAGGAGTGCTCTGTAAACCTGCAGATGAAAATGAAAAGAAAATGTCAGCATGATCAGGTAACTTACTATGATTCTTCAGATGCTGTGAATGAAACTGATCCTGTTTGCTGTGCAAGGTATTTGTTATTGTTTCTGGCCATTGCTTCATTTTTAAGATGTATCATTCAGGACTCAGCCTTCGAGGTCTGCTTCATCTGCAAGGATGGTGTATTATATCAGCCTTCAGTATCTGACAGAGACAGGAGAACTGTTCCTCATTAATATGCTTTGTGGGATCAGATGTGGAAAAGGTTTTTATATCAGAACAGCAGTTCAGACTTGGCTCCATGAGACTTTCTGGAACAGATTCTGACAACACCTTATCTAGTGTGCCACTGCCTTCTGAGAGTACTAAAACCAAGTACTGCAGTTCTCCTTTCTTATCATCTTACTAGCATCAAAGGTCTCAAATGTTTTACATTACATCAGTTAAAATTCTAACATCAGTTTTTCATTGTTATTGTTGGGAACATAGTTCTATATTCATACTTACCCCATTTGCATACACACTCATGATAATGCTTAAAAATTTCTTTTCTTTCCTTTCTATTTTTTTTTGACTTTGAATCTCAACGTACTAAGGTTTCCAGCTACCACCCCATTTCCATGAGTCCTAGTATGTATGATATTTTACTTACATTGCTTTGTCATAATTACTTTTTAGTATACAAAAGCATATTTTCAGTTGTGATTA
This sequence comes from Rhynchomys soricoides, assembly GCA_019843965.1. NCBI lineage: Eukaryota > Metazoa > Chordata > Mammalia > Rodentia > Muridae > Rhynchomys > Rhynchomys soricoides. Next base: position 73,766 of record JADRCH010000016.1, on the reverse strand, counting down.
TTAGATATCATCCTATGCCTCTTGTGTGCTTTATGGTAATTTTACAAAAGTCAAGTTTCTTTGTTGTGCATAATCTAGAAGCTTCAATCGCTTATAATTTTATCTAAATGTGGAAGAAGCTATTGATGATAATAGGTGGGATCTCCCATAATATATCATTACATGGCTTATATTAAATGTTGGTATCTCATTAATTTTGAACTTACTAATATTTCTTTAGAACAGAAAATGTTCTTATCAAAATATTTATCAAGTTTATCATCTCTATTGTCCTGGTAACTATGTAGTTAACTACAGGGTTGTGGCTCAGTAATTTGTCTAATTGATATATCCATCATCTGTATTCTTTTTGCCTTTATGTATCTAACATAATACTAAATTTTTAGGATTTATCAGATTTTGAAGTTTATTCAATAGAGTTGAATGTGCATCTTAATAATCAATCATGGAATATTAGTTGAAAATGTGTGCAAAACATATTTTGGAGTAGAATCATTGGAAGATTTATTTTGTATTTCACAAGTGATGCCAAACAAGGTGACTGGAAGATTACAACAGCCTTTGCTTGTTGTAGAAAGTACACACTTATAAAAGCAGATAATTGATGAGGCCTTAATGCTTTAAATTGTGAACAGCAGTGATAGAAATGGGTTGTCTTCATAGAAGATTTGACCTCAACTTGTGTGGTGAAAGAATTCTAAATTAATAAAACCTGTTATCAATTTTATTGGTTACATCCCTGGACTAAATGAAAAGGAAGGTTCTGTTTGTCAGGAGGTTGAATGTTTTGGATGATGGGCTTGGATATACAAATAAAGGATTCATCAAACATATACCCCCCTTTGGAAATAGCACATATTTCCACTATAATTACCACTAAGCTCAAATCTTACTTTGGAATCTTGCGTGTTTCACATTTCTATGTACCAGTCAATATATATTTCCAACCAAGTTCAATAAAGATATGAGTGTTTTACAATGAACTAAAGTTCTTATTAGATTAAATGTCCATTCTGGAGAAGGACAAAATCAATGTATTTTTTTATATTGAACAATGCAAATACTTGTGAAAAAAGAAGGCATAATCTCCATTGAAGGAACACAGTATTGGTTGGTTAAATGTAGCACCAAGTCCCCTACATTAGTGTATACTCTCATAAGTTATAGCTATATTACATGTCTACAAATTCAGGGGTCCATTTCTTAATTTTCATCATTTGCTTTACCTTTGCTGTGTACTAAAAAAAAAAAAACATCCAACAGATTTTCAGTAAGAACTTTCCAGTGATAATGTTATGTAAAATGTGCTTCAGGGTTCAATAAACCACTGTAGTTTGAAAATTGTGAGTAATTTATTTAACACTATCTAATGCTCAGAGAATCTTGAGAAAAGAGAAAGCTGAAAAGGAAGGAAGTGATATAGGAATGGATCAAGGTACTGTCTCGTCCTCTATTCCAAGGCAAACAGCAGCCAATATGTCAATCTTCTGTGTCACCTGGTAAATATATATTCTAATTGGACTTGAAGTTTATTTTCTTCCCCTCATTAAATGATAAGAAATGGCAGAAGATACCCACTCTAGTATCCACATGCCCAGATAATTTATTGTAAGGAAATCTACATATACTTAGTGTAGCCTCTTAAGAGGCTAGAAAATACAGCTTGGCTCTGACATTTAAACTGTAAGAAAGTCATCATCCTTAATGGGTAATAATTTTCAGGCAGTCTTTTACTGAGAACACACAGCTCTAAAAATAACAAATTAAAAATGCTCTGTAAGTTTTTCCAATAAACTAACCAGCTAGCTAGGGTGATTCTTGGTAGATTTCTACATAAACTTGTTGTTTGAATGTTATATGTGTGAGGGGGTAGACACTGATTTCACTTGTATTTGCTGAAAATGAGTTTACTATTTTCTTTTTATTGGCACTATAATGTAGTTTTACTTCCTCTTTCTCTCTCCTACCTTCCAATATAATATTTTTTGCTCCTTTTCAAATACATTGCTTTTTAAATTTAATTATTATTATATACATATATCTGTATGTATGTACATATCCATTCTTAAAACAATAGGTACAGCCTATTTAGTATGCATATTATTTATGTATATTTTAGAGCTAGTCATGTTCTTTAGAGAAATGTTTATCTCTTGCTGTCATCATTATTTAATTGCTTGGAACACTTTGAAAACTGACTTGATTATTATAATTACTGGCATTCTAGAAGATATAATCTTACAGCTCATGGCCTTAAATTCTAGATTTTACCATCTTATTCATTCTACTTCCAAAATTACCCTTGAGATTACAATTGGGGGAGATGTTTTTTCAAAGTATTTGCTGACTGTGATTTTTACTGTTTTTTGATTTGTTGTGGTTTTCTGTATTTATTTGTTAAATGACCTATGGAACTTTTAAAAAGCATTTTTCATATCAGATATAAAATTTTCATATGATAAATGTGGTTATCTAGACAATCACATTTATTTATTACAGGAATTTTTAGGTAGAAAGTTGATATCCTAATGATATTTTCCATTTTGTTAATCTATATTTACTATGCTTTACATTTCTAAATATACTCCATTTCACTCCCCATTTACATTATCAGATAACTTGAAACCTAGAAATTTCCAACTTATTACTCTGTCTATTCTTCACACAGGTGATTTTCCCTTTTTTATTTTATTCTTTCTGCACTTACTATTGTTTAAATATGCTGATATGAAGAGTTGTACATAGGAGCCTCCAATGAGACAAAACATTTGACATCTGTCACTGATGGTCTAGAGTACCAGACACATTATGAACTTTTAAAGCTCTGTCTTTCTATTATAAAATATTACTGTCTATTACATTTTATATTGTATACTTACAATATTTTCATCATATTTTCACCCATGGAGACACAGTTAGGCTGATTCAATATCCTGTATATTGTGAATATATAACTAGAAAACATACTCAAGAAGTAACCACGAAGAAGGCTTTTGAGTACCTTTGGACACATAACAAAGAGTAATATAATGGTAGCTTATGAAATTTATATTTAACATTTTAATATATCTGGCTATTGATTTCTAACTAAATTGAACCACTTTCCTATCACAACAACAGTGAGTAAGTTGTTCCCTTTTCTCTCATATCCCAAAACAAACATTGTCAATATTTTGTTCATATTTCTTAATACTTGTTTTGGTAATATGAAATTTCATAGTTCTGTGGATACGGATTTCTAGGTGAAACAATTTAAACAACTGACTAACACTGGGGAAAGTGAATGAGTATTTGTTTAGAACCACCAAGAAGGCAAAACACAAAGTATGGATTTCTTAAGGGAACTCAGGATGAATCTTTTTTAATGATTACATCAGGTTATCCTATGAGTATTTGGGCAACCCACCAACAATGTGAAAACTAACTGCCCATTTTTTTTTCTGAGCTTTGATTCTGTGAAGTAGAATGAGTTATTAATCAGTGGAAAATTTGGAATTTGGTATGGTTAAAGTGCAACAGCATCTTTATTTATAATGAATAAAAAAGTTATTAAATGGGTTTTAGTTATGAGTTCCTGTGGTTTAAAAGAATAAATAAATGTTTCAAGGAAAGCTATAACAAAATAACCGTGTTTAGTTTAGAGTACGGTGGACCAGAAACAAGGACCACACATGAAAGTACAGACAATTTAAATGGCAAAAAGTCTATAGTAGTTAAAAAGAATAAGGTAATGTATTGTGTCATGTGTAAGTGTAGAAATTACACTCTTCTTTGACCACTTCACTGGACAAGTAAGAACATTGTGGTTCTACTCTGTTGACAGGATACATATTAGATTACATGTAGACTAAGATATAGGAAAGGAAATGGGCCAGCATAACCTCTTTGTTCCCCAGATCTTTTGTAGATAGGACAGAATATTTTCATGAAAATTTATTATAGCAAGAAGAAAATTTTGAGCCTCTGATACACAGAATATATGTCCACAGCTATATCCTAGTATTCTGTGAGATTTTTCCCTTTTGCAGAAAAAGAGAAAATACAGGACTACAGGTAGGCAGACAAAACCTTCTTATAAAGAGAAAATAAAGGGGAATTTATATGTATGCTTCCATTTCCCCACATACTAATAACTGTTGGAGTTTTCTAAGCAATGGGATTACCCAAATATTTCCAGAGGGGTTTCATTTTGCTTCTTGTTAAGGATTGCTACTTTATCCATCTTTTTTTTTAAGACATACTAGGAACTGGTGTGCTTCTCACATGACTTGGAGACATGTATAGGATCATAAAAGAATCAGAAAAGGTCTGTGTCATGTTTATTCCTGTTTGAATGCATGGGCCATCAGGGAAGAAAAGGCTAAGTAATATTTATATCGAATATAAGGTGGGCAGATACTTATGATCCAGCAGTAGCCACTGAATAAACTGCAAGTTTCCTGTGCAGAATAAGATACTAGGATCAATTTTATAGAGAAATCAGAGCCTTTTATCAAATTGTCTTATCCTGATTGATCTAAGAAGGAATCTGCATCTAGAAATAGGAACATTTCCTCCCACATTAGTTTCACAAAAACATTTCAAAAAAGTCCTCAGAAGATGCTGCATTAATTTTCAGTAACAATGCCCTACTACTACACGACATGACAAAACAATAAATGCACCATTCGATGATTAAAGGCCTTATGAGTCTTATTATTCTATAATATAAAGAAATGCAAGTAATGGAAAACTTACAAACTTATTTTTCCTCTGAGTGTTAATTGAATTCACTAAAATGTACAATCACATTTAGGGCACTTGAAATTTAACATAAGGATTGCCTTTTTGTGTACATACATTTTATGTGGGGTTTTAAAAGCAACATAGACAAACACAAGTAATTTTATTATGCATTTCCATTATTTCATAAATCAACACTCTAGTTTATTTATATCAGTTCTAGTGTACCATTCCAGTTCATCTCATGCCTATTCCATATACTGTCAAAATTATTACCTCTACAAACACAGTGGTTTATGTATGGGATTATATGTGTATATGAGCATATCTCTCTCTGTGTGTGTCTCTCTATCTGTCTCTCTTTCTCTCTTTCTGACTACTTTCTTTCTCTATGTGTGTATGTGCATGTTTGTGTGTGTCATAAGTTTTACATATATATATATATATATATATATATATATATATATATTACTTGTCAGTAACCATAGAGTTTTTTAACATATATATTTTTATTTATATCTATCTACATCTATCTATCTATCTATCTATCTATCCATCCATCCACCTATCTGGCTTTCAATCTATATGTCTAACCAATCTTAATTGGATTAATCTTCTCTCTTTGAATGAATCCTAAATAATACTAATTGCCCTTACATTAGTAAGGAGTATTTGCCTGTACTTCTTTACCTTAAAGTGAGAACTTTTAAAATTTTCTTTCTCTTTTTTGTGGTGATGTTATTGTTTGTTTGTTTTTTTTCACTAACCCTCAATAAATGACAGAACTTGATCATCAATATGTCCTTCCAATTTCTATGCAACCCAAATCTAAATTTGTGGCACTTTAAGAAAAAGCTTGAGTATATTAGCCAAGGACATTCTGAAAAGTTTAGCTCATCAGTGTACTTATAGGACATAATGAAAACAGTGGGTGGGTGTGAGAATACCCCATAGTGGCAAGGGGAGGGGGAGGAAAGGGGGAGGTTCCAAAGGGGAGATCTGGAAAGGGGTAAACATTTGAAATGTAAATAAAGTAGGAAAAATAAAAAATAAAATAAAATAAACAAAATAAAAATAAAATAAAATACAATGTCAAAAAGAAAGAAAGAAAGAAAGAAAGAAAGAAAGAAAGAAAGAAAGAAAAGGAACAGTGTCTGTCTCTTGAGAGACAGTCTTCACAGCAAAAGCTAATTATGCGGGAAATCTTTACTTCAGAGATTTCAACCAGACTAGAGTGAGAGGCCCCTTCCTCTCCCAAAGCCCTTTTCTTTTCCTTGTTCTCCCATCCTTCCACTTTTATTTGTCTAAATTTCTGATTCTGGGGCTGCAGAGATGGCTCAATGTGCAATGTGCTGAGACCCTAGGGTCGGATCCCAGCATCCATGTTAAAAATATATAAAAACAAAAACAAAACAAACAACAAAAAAGAAAAGAAAGAAAGAAAAGAAAACAGTTTTAAGAAGAAAACCCATAGTTTTGAGTGACTCCAAAAAGAAACTGGCATACACTAGCAGCTTAACAGCACATCTGAAAGCTCTAGAACAAACAGCAGCTAATACACCCAAGAGGAGGAGAAGGCAGGAAATAATCAAACTCAGGGCTGAAATCAAACAAGTAGAAACACAAAGAAATATATAAAAATCAACAAAACTAGGAGCTGGTTCATTAAAAAAATCAACAAGATAGATAAACCCTTAGCCATACCAACCAGCGGGCACAGAGACAGTATCTAAATTAACAAAATCAGAAATGAAAAAGGATATATAACAACAGAATCTGTGAAAATTCAAAAAATCATCAGATCCTACTAAAAAAGCCTATTCTCAACAAAATTGGAATATTTGTATGAAATGGACAATTTTCCAGACAGATAACAAATACCAAAGTTAAGTCAGGATCAGATAAACTATCCAAACAGTCCCATAACCCCTAAAGAAATAGAAGTAGTATTAAAAAAGTCTCCCAACCACCTCAAAAAATTACAAAGCTGTAAGGCAAAGAACACTGTAAATAGGACAAAACGGCAACCTACAGATTGGGAAAAGATCTTTACCAATCTAACATCTGATAGAGGGCTAATATCCAACGCATACAAAGAACTCAGGAAGCTAGACTCCAGAGATCCAAATAACCCTATCAAAAAATGGGGAAGAGAGCTAAAGAGAGAATTTACAACTGAGGAAAATCGAATGGCCAAGAAGCACCTAAAGAAATGATAAACATTCTTAGTCATCAAGGAAATGCAAATCAAAACAACTCTGAGATTTCACCTCATACCAGTCAGAATGGCGATGATCAAAATTTCAGGTGACAGCAGATGTTGTTGAGGATGTGGAGAAAGAGGAACACTCCTCCATTGCTGGTGGGAATGCAAGCTGATAAAACCTCTCTGAAAATCAGTTTGGCAGAACCTCAGAGAAATGAACATAATACTATCTGAGGACACAGCTATTCCACTTCTGGGCATATACCCAGAAGATTCTCCAATATGTAATAAAGATGCATATTCCACTATGTTCATAGCAGCCATATTTATAATAGCCAGAAACTGGAAACAACCCAGATGTCCCTCAACAGAGGAATGGATGCAGAAAATGTGGTACATTTACACAATGGAATACTACTCACCTATTAAAAACATTGATTTCATGAACTTCACAGACAAACGGATTGAACTTTAAAATATCATCCATAGCAAGGTAACGCATTCCCAAAAGAATGAACATGCTATGTACTCACTGTTAAGTGGTTATTAGCCCAAAAGATGGAAATACCCAAGAGTCACTTCACAGCAACAGTAGGGCTGAGTGTGAGGTCCCAGATGGAGGAGTTGGAGAAGGGACTGAAGGAACTGAGGGAGTTTGCATCCCCAGGGAGGCAGCAACAGTGGTAACTGGCCTGACACACCCCTCCCCCAGATACTCCTGAAGACTGATCCACCAACCAAAGTATACACATGGAAGGTCCCATGGTGTTGGCCACATATGTGGCAGAGGAAGATCTTGTTAGCCATCAGGGGGAAGAGAGGCCCTTGGGCCTGAGGGTGTTAGATCCCCCACTATAGGAGAATGCCAAGGAGGGAAGACAAGAGAGTATGGGTAGGTGGGTGGGAGAATACCCCCATACTGGTAGGGGGAGGGGGAGTAAATGAGGAGTTTCCAAATGGGAGATCTGGAAAGGGGGAAACATTTGAAATGTAAATAAAGTATGAAAAAAAAGTCTCCCAAACAAAATAAGCCCTGAACCAGATGGGTTCAGCGCATAATTCTATCAACTTTCAAAGAAGACCTAATACCAATACTCTTCAAAATATTCCACAAAATATAAATAGAAGGGATGTTATGAACATAGTGGAACATGTGTCTTGATTACATGTTGGAGTGTCTTTTGGGTATATGACCAGGAGCGGATTAGCTGGGTCCTCAGCTAGTACTCTGTCCAATTTTCTAAGAATCTGCCAATGTGAATTCCAGAGTGGTTGTTTCAGCTTGCATTCCCACCAGCAATGGAGGAGGGTTCCTCTTTCTCCACATCCTCGCCAACATCTGCTGACACCTAAGTTTTTGATCATAGCCATTCTGACAGGTGTGAGGTGAAATCTCAGGGTTTTTTTGATTTGCATTTCCCTGATGACTAAGGATATTGAACATTTCTTTAGGTGCTTCTCGGCCATTCAAGTTTCCTCAGTAAAGAATTCTCTCTTTAGCTCTCTTCCCTATTTTTTGATAGGGTTATTTGGATTTCTGGAGTCTAGCTTCTTGAGTTCTTTGTATACATTGGATATTAGCCCTCTATCAGATGTATGAGTGGTAAAGATCTTTTCCCAATCTGTTGGTTGCCGTTTTGTCCCATTTACACTGTTCTATGCCTTACAGAAGCTTTGTAATTTTCTGAGGTTCTATTTGTCGATTCTTGATGCTAGAGCCCAAGCCATTGGTGTTCTGTTTAGGAACTTTTCCCTGGTGCTTATGTGCTCAAGACTTTTCCACTTACACATTTTTTTTTATTGGATCTCTTTAAAGACCATGCCATTTTCACTTATTGATGTTATTTACAAATATACATATATGCATAATTTTATTTTTGAATTATAAAATAATGTCATATGTATATGGTGTTAATTGTATGTGAATGAGTGCTTTTTATGATGACCATTTCGTGTTAGATAACAAACTCGAGTGTTCTTCATTATAGAATTTTTTTTCTGATCTCATACTTTTTGGCTATCTGAAATATTGTACTGAATTTGAAATCCTGGGCTTTCCAGGTATACATATGGATTGTGGTGACATTGTGTTCCTCTTCCTAAGTACCTATGATTTTGATATTTTATATGTGCTGATTGTGTATGGTACTCAAAAGTGAATTTGCAAATATCCATTGTCTTGTCCTGCTGGATATTATAATCTTTACACCAAAATTACAGTATACTTTCTAATTTGTGCAATATAGCTGTAATTTGTGGATTCATCAGTCAGTGATAGAGAGACCACTGTAATTTTCTGCACTTTAACCTGTGCAGTAGTTTTCCTCTTACTGGTGCAAAATTAATAATTGTGCTGAAGGTGACAGTTAAATATTTTTATGAATATAAATACAGTTACAACTTACAATGTTTCAGAGTACTAGCACATAGAGCTTTTCCTTAACATTTCTTAACATTTCCTGACATGTGACATAATATAGGTTTACTTTTATGGGTCATTATTTCTCCCATATTTTGTGTTATAATTTCCACAAAAGACATAATGTAAAAATTAAGATGTGAGCACAATACCACTAATACAAAACACAAAATAAGCAAAAAAAAAAAAAAACACACAAGAATAAAAATTCACAGGCACACAAAAAAGAAGTTGAATCAATGGAAGAAAATGAGGGACATACCACAAAAAGGGTTGTGTTGGAAATACCTGAACTATCAGAAGCACGATAGGATGAGGGGCATTGTAGAAGGAAGTTAAATAGTTCTTACTCTTAACAAGTGTTATTCTTTTAGTAATAATTGAATAATTGTATTCTATCCTTATTATTTATGAGAATATATTACTTCTAACTGTAATAAATGTCCACAAATTAACATTAACAATCCATGTGCAATGCAAAATTAAAACCATCATATAAATTTGAACCTGTTAATACAAACTACTCCTTTTCAAAGGAAAGAATGTTAGGAATATTTCGAAAGTTGGAAAGTATACGCAATGCAGGATTATACTTTGTCAGAAAGTTGGTTCACTTGTGACATAGAGGGTATACAAAAGTCTTAGGTGCTCCTTGTCTTCAGTTACACATGTACTGCTCAAAGGCAAACAGCATAAACACAATCATATCTCCTACAATACCAGACAAGTATGCAAATTCTAAAGTTGAACCTTGAGGATAACATTATAGGAAGACATCAGAGTTACGATGGAAGAAATTGCAGTAGCTGTTAGCAGTTGATGAACTGGTTGCAGAGGCAAAATAGTATTTTTCAGGGAAGATTAGCATCAGAGGGTACTCATGCTCCTATCTCTCTACATCTGAGCACAAATCAACAGTACTAGATCAGCTGAGTGTGTATTAAAAAGAGATTAAAGTAAGTGGCATTGGTATATTAGTTATAGATATTGTAGATAACCCTAATATATTGTATAAAATTAACATGTGATATGACATATGAGTATTAAGTTAAATTTTACAAAATAATTACATCTTAATTACAATTCTATAAGTTCTAAAATAGAAACCAGACACATATACACAATGTGCATCTTTATATAAAAATCACACACATGTATGCACACACAGAGAAATGATTGTAGTATGTCTAGATATTAGATATTTCTTTTCTAAAATAAACTCTCCATCTTTGTTTACCATTATTAGAATTTAACACATTTTATTATGCAGTTTATAGCTTGATAAAACTGGACACAAAATGCCTTGAGATAATTCAAGTGCATTGTTTATAAGTAGTAATGTGCCTAAATACGTGAACTTGTGTGATAAATTTCCAAATAAACATATCTTCTCAGTATATTGACATAGTTAAAATATATAGGTTCAGCTCTGGAGTGCATTTGACTGCCTGTGATTACAAGCAGCAGTTGCTAGACACAAATGGTGGCTTTATAATATGTATCTTTACTGAAATACATGCTCAAACTCACAGGCATTGCTGGATAGCTTTCTCTGTTTTTAATAAAAGCAAGAAATCATAAAATAACAACATAATATTTTCTAATTTCTCCTTTTATTTCTTCTGTGTTTTTTTTTTAAATTTCTGATGCAACAGGCAGGTAGGGGGGATAACAGATGGAGGAGCTGTGATGGAAAAATCTCCATGGTAACAACAGGCTTTTGCCTTCTTTATCATATTTGAGATCTCTCTCCTGATTGGTCCCTATCCTTTTCTCTATTTTCTTACGTATATTCAGCCAGTCAGAGCCAACCATAGCTAAAGAAATCTATTAACATAATTTTTTTTCCAGTAATAGTCCTGGTTGATATCTAGCTCTCAGCTAAGACCAGGCTCTTGCTGGAGATTTTAAATAAGCTGCGTCTTCAAGAAGGAGGAGTGCTCTGGAAACGTGCAGATGAAAATGAAAAGAAAACGTCGGCATGGTCAGGTAACTTGCTATGATTCTCCAGATGCTGCGAATCTGCTCTGTTTGCTGTAAAAAGGATTTGCTATTGCTTCTGGTTATTTCTTAAATTTTAATATATATCTTTCAGGACTCAGCCTTGAAGTTCTGATTTATCAGCAAGGATTATATATTATGTCACCCTTCAGTATCAGACAGTGACAGGAGACCTGTAGCTCCTTAATATGCTCTGGGTGATCTGATTTGCAAAGGATTTTTATAACAGGACAACAGTTCTCTCTTGACACCATGATACTTTCTGGAACATTCTCTGACATCATATTACCTAGTATATAACTACACTCTGACAATAATAAAACCCAAACACTGCAAATCTGCCTTTTTATCATCTTGCAGTCTTCAAAGGTCTCAGATGATTTACATTACATTTCAATCCAAATCCTAACATCAGACTTACCTTATTATATTTGGGAACAAACATATTTCTATATTCATATTTACACACTTGCATACTTCATTCCATAAGGACATTCAAAGCAAACTGTTTTCAGGTACTACAATGAAAAAGCTTAACATACAAGAATTTGTTTTATCTTTTGTTTTTAACTTTTAAACTTAACATACTATGGTTTCCAGCCACCACCCAGTTTCCATGAGTTATACAGTTTATGTTAGTTTAGTTGTATTGCTTTGTCTTAATCAATATTTAGTATCATTAAAAATTATTTCAATTGTGTTTATTAGATATCATCATGTGGAGCTTGTATAATTTTATAAAATTCAAGTTTGTATTCTTCTGCAAAAGCAATGAGCCTCAGTTGCATTTAATTTTATCTTAATATTGATATGTGGAAGAATAACTTGTTGATAATAGGTTGAATCTATCATGATTTATCATACTTGGATTATATTTAATGTTGGTATCTCATTTGAACTTATTATCATTTGTTTTGAATAGAAAGTGTTCTTTTTAAAGATTTTACCAGGATTATCATCCCTATTTTCCTTGTAACTCTATAGTTAAATATAGGGCTAAAGTTCTGTAATTTGTTGTATTGTTTTCTCCATCTTGTGTAGTCTTTTTGTTTCTATGTATCTAGTATATATCTAAATTTTGAGGATTTATCAGATTTCAGGGCTCACTCAAGAGAAATGAATGTGTATCTGAATAACTAACCAAGGAATTTTTGTTGAAAATGGTTGAAAAAAAGTTTTAGTACAATTTTTGGAAGCTTTATTTTGTATTGCAGGAGTGATGCCCAACATATTGAATGGGAAATAGTAAAATACCTTTGACTGTTATGGGAATAAGTACACAAATAAAGGTATAGATAATTGTTAAGGCCAATATGTTTTAATTTTGAATGGTCGTGTTAGTAATGCATGGCTTTCATAGTAGTATTCTGTTCAGATTCCTTAGAGAAAAGATTCTAAATGAATAAATTCTAAATTTGAAACTTGAGAATAGCTTTAGAGGAAGGCATAAGAGTTGGGGTGGAAGAAACCTGCAGTAATTGTTAGCATTTGGTGAACTAGTTGTGGAGGGAAAGTAATATTTTTCAGGAAAGATTAACATCAGAGGGTACTTATTCTCCTGTAGATCTCCATGCATCTGAGCACATATCATCAGTGCTAAATCAGCTGAGTGTGTATTAAAAATGTATCAAACTAGTTGATAACGGATTAGTTATAGATACTGTGGGTAAGCTTAATGCATTGTATTAACATATTATATGACATATGACTATTAAGTTAAATTTTACACAATAATGTCACCTTAGTAATAATTCTATAAGCTCTCAAGTAGATACCATAAACATACACACAACATGCTTCTCTGAATTAAAAAAAAATCAAACACATATATGCACACACAATAAAATGATTGATGATTGTCTCAACATTGGATATTTCTTTACCAAAGTAAACTCCACTTCATCTTTTTTTATAATTATTAGAATATAACGCACATTTCATTATATGGTAAATAGCTTGATGAAAATGGACACAAGAATTCCTTGAGATAATGCAAGTTCATTGCTTATAAGTAGTAAATTGCATAAATACATGAACTAGTGTGATAAATTCCCAAATAAACATAGCTTCTCAGTATATTGGCACAGGAAAATTACACAGATTTAGCTCTGGAGTGTATTTGACTGCCTGTGATTACAAGAAGCATTCACTAGACACAAATGGCAGATATATTATAGGTAACATTATCAAGATTCATGCTCAAAGGCAAAGGCATTACTGGACAGCTTTCTTTGTTTTTAATAAAAGCAAGAAATCATAGAAAAACTACATAATATTTTTGTATTTCTCCCTCTATTTCTTCTGGTTTTACTTTTTATTTTTTGGTTTTTGTTTTTAATTTCTGATGCAACAGGCAGATAGGAGGGCAAAAAGATGGAGGAGTTTTGATTGAAAAAATCACCATGGTAACAAACATTTACCTATCTATCATATTTGAGATCTCTCTCCCAATTTCTCCCCAACTATTTCTCTATTTTCTTAATTATACTCAAACAGTCAGGGCAACCAGAGCTAAAGAAATCTATTTACAGAAAAAATTTTCCAGTAATACCCCTGGTTGTTATCTAGCTCTCAGCTAGCACCAGGCTCTTGTTCGAGCTAGAGGATAAGTTGCTTATTGGAGAAGGAGGGGTGCTCTGGAATCCTCCAGATGAAAATGAAAAGAAAACGTCAGTATGGTCAGGTAACTTGCTATGATTCTTCAGATGCTGTGAATGAAACTGCTCCTGGTTGTTACGCAAGGTATTTGCTATTGTTTCTGGCCATTGGTTCAGTTTCTCGTTGTATCATTTATGACTCAGCCTTGAAGTTCTGCTTCATCTACAATGATTGTATATTATGTCAGCCTTCAGTATCTGACAGAGTCAGGGGACCTCTTGCTCTTCATAATGCTTTGGGTGATCAGATCTGTAAAGGATTTTTATATCAGGACAACAATTCTCTTCTGACATCATGATACTTTCAGGAATATTCTGACATCATATTACCTGGTATGCCACTATAATCTGAGAGTACTAATACTTAAACAAGGCAATTCCCCCTTGTTATCATCTTGCCACAATCAAAGTTGTCAGAATAAGTACATTACATTTCAATCCAAATTTTAGCATCATATTTATATTTTTATTATTGTGAAGAAATAAAGTCCTATGTTCATACATACATACATCCATACTTCTTTCCTTAAGGACATTCAAAGCAAAGTGTTTACAGGTACTATAATGATAAAGTTTAACATGCAAAAATTTCTTTTCTCTTTCTGTTTTTAACTTTGAAGTTTAACATACTATGGTTTCCAGCCACCACCCAGTTTTCATGAGTTATAGTATATATGTTAGTTCAGTTTTATTGCCTTGTCTTAATCAATATTTTGTATTGCTGAATATTTTTTCAATTGTGTTTATTAGATATCACCCAGTAGAGCTTGTATAATTTTATAAAATTCAAGTTTGTGTTCTTGTAGAAAATATAAAAGCATCTGTTGCATTTAATTTTATCTAAATACTGATATGTGTAAAAATCAATTGATACCAATAGGTTGACTCTATCATGATTTATCACATTTGGATTATATTTAAGGTTGGTATCTCATTTGAACTTATTATCATTTGTTTTGAATAGAAAGTATTCTTTTCAAAGTTTTTTCCAGGATTATCATTCCTATTGTCTTTGTAACTCTATTGTTAAGTATAGGGCTAAGGCTCTGTAATTTGTCATATAGTTTTCTCCATCTTGTGTAGTCTTTTTATTTCTGTGTATCTAGTATATAGCTAAACTATGAGGATTAATCATATTTCGGGGCTCACTCAAGAGAAATGAATGTGTATCTGAATAACCAACCAAGGAATTTTTGGTGAAAATGGTTGAAGAAATGTTTTAGTCCAAATTTTGGAAGCTTTATTTCATATTGCAGGAGTGATGCCCAACATGTTGAATGGGAAATATTAAAATACCTTTGACTCTTATGGGAGTAAGTACACAAATAAAATGTAGATAATTATTAAGCCCATTATGCTTTAAATTGTGAATGGCCTTTTTTGTATGCATGGCTTTCATAGTAGTATTCTGCTCAGATTCCTTGGAGAAAGGATTCTAAATGAATAAAATCTGTTATAAAATTTATTGGTTATATATCTGTACTGAATGAAAGGGAAGGTTCTGTTTCTTACATTTCTAACATTTTGTATGAAGGGCTTGAATTTGTAAATATTGGACTAGGCAAAAATATACCAACATATATTGGGAGATAGCTCATATATCCTCTATAAGTACCACTAAGAGACCCCTTAGCTCAAATCCTAGTCACATTGGAATCTTGCATAATTCATAGTTAGAATTGCCAGTCAATGATTATCTGCCATCATATTCAGTCAAGGTATGAGGGCTTTTACATAGAAATAAAGTTCTTATTGTATTAAATATCCATTCTGGTGGAGAAAGAATTGATTTTTATTTTTATGGGTCACTTATACAAATACTTGTCATAAAAGAAGACATAGTCTGCAGTGAAGAATCACCTGGTATTGATTGGTGAAATGTAGCACCAGGTTAAATTCCCTAAATTTGTGTTTTTTTTTTCTCATAACCTAATACTATATTCCATGTCCTTTCATTCACGTGTCCATTTCTTAATTTTCATCATTTGCTTCACCTTTCACTTGGATTAAAAAAAAAAAATTCCAACAGACTTTTACTAAGGATTTTCTAGTAAACCATTATACAGTGAAAATCAAGAGTCATTTATTTAACACTGTCTAATACTTAGAGGTTCTTGAAACAAGAGCACCTGAAAAGGAAGGACGAGATATAGGAGTAGATCAACGTACTCTCTTGTTCTCTATTCCAAGGCAAATAGCAGCATTCTACATCAATCTTCTAAGCCACCTTGTGTTGAGTTATAGTTATCCATGCCCGCAGCCTCTTGGAGAGGAGAGACACGGGATGTTTGACTGCGCTCTGCACCCCCAGGCAGGTTTTGGGCTGTGAGAAGCCAAAGGACACTCCTTAGGGGTAGGGAATTGAAGCCTGGCATCCCAGGGACTGCAAGGAACTAGTTTCATCTAGTTCTCAGACTCTTGGGCATCCCAGGTGCCACTGGATGCCATGGAAAAGCTGAGAACAGAGTGGGGGCCTGAGGGTTGGATCCAGCCCAGGGACAAGGGGGAAAAAGAGGGAGGAGCCTGGCTGGGTCCAGCCAGGATCTGAGTCCTTGGCTTGTAAGAGGCTAGCTCGATTGGTTTGGTGGAGACCATGGATGGGAACACTGAGAGGCCTTCTTCAGGAGATTAGATATGGCTCTTTAGAAGAAGGCCTGTTCCATCATTCCCCATGTCAGATCCCGATGAAGAGAGACAGTCCATGGTTTCAGTGCATTTATTGGCGTGGTGGAGAGTGGTGATGAGTGAAACTTTACCCCCAACCTCAGGGAAGGATGGAGGTTAAATACCTTTTGCATTGTGGAGTGGCTGGGAAGGGGGGGTTTATTGACTAAGCCTCTTGAGGCTACTTGACAACAATTCTACCTGTGGAGGGGCTTGGGGTTTGCCCTTACATAGCTGATGGTCACAGACCTGTGGAGAGATGCAGCTTTCCTGTCAGTAGCCTGGGGCCCATGAGCGTGGCAAAATGCCTACTGTCCTTTGGAAGGTTTCCTCTGCTGGGGACCCCCTACTGGAGCTCAGAGGTTTTAAACCTTAGTTCAACCAGAAACAGGCTGCTTTTCATGCTACCACAACCTTGTAACTAGATACTCCTTCTAGGCTTGAATTTTGTTTTTAATCTCCTAATTAAATGACAAGAAAAGGCAGGAGATCCTCAATCTAGTATCCACATGCTCAAACAATTAATTGTAGATAAATCTATACTAACTGATTGTTTCCTTTTAAGAGGCTAGAAAATACAGGCCAAGGACAAGTATTTGAGCTTAGCTCTGTCATTTAAAACATAAGAAAGTCATCATCCTCCTGTCTTCTCAAACCCTGGGCAGCCTCCTTCTGAGTAACATGAACTAAAAAAGTTATTAAATGTGTTTTAGCTCGGGAATCCAGTGGTTTAATATAACAAACTAATATTTTATACAAAGCTATTATAAAATAACCTTGTTTAGTTGGAGATACAGTGGCCCAGAAATAATGACCTCACATAAAATTACAAACAGTTTAAATGGAAAAAAGTCTATAGTAGTGAAATTGAATAAAGGTATTGTATTATCTCACATGTAAGAATAGAAATTCCACTCTTTTCTCTGACCACTTCACTGGACAGGAAGAAATTTGCGGTCTACCTGTTCAGAGGATACTATCAGAGTACATGCAGCATAAGTTATAGGGAAAGGAAATGGACTGCCATAACCTAAATTGTTACTCTTTACTACTCCATCTCTCTGTAGATATGACAAAATATTTTCATGAACAGTTATTATAGGAAGAAGAAAATTTTGAGCATCTGATACACAAGAATATATGTCAATAGTTGTACCCTAATATTCTCTGCGTTTGTTTTTTTTTTTCTTTTTTCAGAAGAACATGGGAAAATACAGAACTATCTGTAAGCAGACAGCATCTTCTATTTATTTATTTATTGATTGACTGATTTTTCATACTTTATTTACATTTCAAATGTTTCCTCCATCCAAATCTCCCCTTTGGAACCTCCCCATTTTCTCCCCCCTCCCCCTGCCACTATGGGGGTATTTCCCCACCAACCCACCCACCCACCCACTCTCATCTTCCCTCCTTGGCATTCTCCTATACTGGGGGATCTAACACCCTCAGGCCCAAGGGCATCTCCTCCTCCTGATGGCTAATAAGACCCTCCTCTGCTGCATATGCTGCCAGCACCATGGGTCCCTCCATGCGTATTCTGTGGTTGGTGCATCAGTCTCCAGGAGTATCAAGGAGAGAAAATAACGGGGAAGGTATTTTTCTGTTTTCGTATCTGGGGATACAGAAACTAATAATTGTTGCAGTTTCCCAAGTAATGGGTAGCCCCAAGTATTTTCATGATAGTTTCATTTTACTTCTTGTAAAGATTGACAATTCTGACTTCATTATTTCTTTAAACATGTGTGCAATTGATGTGGTTTTCACATGACTTGGAGACCTATATAGAATCATAAAAATTCAGAAAGGATCGAAGAATGATTTCTGTGTCATTTTTGTTCCTGTTTGAAAGCATGACTCAAAGGAGAAAATAGTTGGGTAATATTTATACTGAGTATAGGGTGCGTAGATACATAGTATCTGGCAGTTTCCACTGACAAAACTGCAAATTTACTGTCCAGAGTAAACTACTGGGATCAGTTTTATAGAGAAACCAGTGCCTTTTATGTATATATCAAATTGTCTTATCCTGATTGCTCTAAGAAGGAATCCGCATCCAGAAATACAAACATTTCCTCCCACTTTAGTTTCACACACACTTTTTGAAATGTGCTTTGAAAGATGCTGTATTATTTTTCAGTAACAGTATCCTACTACTATATGACATGAAGAAACAAACAATGCAACATTCCAAGGTTAAAAGTCTTGTAACTCTTATTCTAAAGTATAAAGAAAAGCTAGTTAATGATAACTTACAATATTTTTCCCTCTAGGTGCTAATTCAATTCAATAAAATGTAAAATCACATTTAGATCACTCGATGTTTAACATGAGGATTGGCTTTTTGTGTGTGTATATTTTCTGTGGAATTTTAAAAACAACATAGATCAATACAAGTACTTCTATTATGCATTTCCTTTATTTCATAAATGATCATTTTAGTTTCTTTATATCAGTTCTAGCATAAAGTTCCAGTTCAACTCATGCTCTCTCCACATCCCAACAAACTAATTAACTCTAAAAACTCAGTGTTTTCTGTATGGGATGGTATGTGATTGAGCGTGTGTGTGTGTGTGTGTGTGTGTGTGTGTGTGTATGTGTGTTTCTGTTTCTCCCT
>JADRCH010000016.1:0-54470 GCA_019843965.1 Rhynchomys soricoides | reverse complement strand
CCTATAATTTCTATGCAACTCAAATCTAAATTTGTGGGACTTAAGGAAAAGGCTAGAGTATGTTAGTCAAGGAAATTTGGAAAAGCTGAGACCATCTGTGTATCTATGAGAGTGACATAATTTGTACTGGATAAAGGTTTTGTTGTTAAACTTTGGGGATACAAGATACAAAATAGAGTACCTAGCCCTTTGTCTGTGTTTTATAAGTTAGCACAATAAAATCATTTCTTACCCAGACAGAATATTGGTGAAATTCCACATATGTTTGGTTTGCAAATGTGAGGTAGAGTGTCAGACAGACTTTACATCTTTGCTACTCAAAAAATAGTTTTAAATTCTTTTGTGTAATTTTGGGATTTTAATATAATAATTTTTCTGATAATATTCTTTCTTCTATTACTCATGCATTTTTTATTGGATCACTTTAAAGATTTTGCAATTTTCCCTTGTTGATGTTATATACAAAGTTACCTGTATACATTATTCCATTTTTGAGACATAAATTATTGTAATGTATATATGGTGTCAGTTGTATGTGAATGAGAGCTTTTAGTGATGACAATTTTGTGATAGATAACAAACTAGAGTGTTTTATTTATTGTTTTTCCCTTGATCTCATATTTCTTTAGGTGTCTGAAATACTGTACTAAAATTGGAGTCCTAAGATGTCCAAATACACATTAGTACAGCAATTGTGGTGACATTTGGTTAATCTTTTTAAGTACCTATGGTTTTGATATTTTATGTATGTAGATTGTTGATGTTACACAAACAACAGTTTTCAAACATATATTTTCCTTATATTCTGGATATTATAATCTTTCTGCCCACATTCCCCTATATTGTCTAGGTCTGGCAATACTAGCACTTTTTGTGGATTCATCAGTCACTTTTAGACAGACCACTGTAAATTTTCTGCACTTTAACCTTTGCTGTAATTTGTATCTTAGTGCTCTAAAATTAATAATTCTGTTGAAGGTAACAGTTAAAATTTGTTTGTGGGTATTAATAAAGTTACAAGTTGTACTGTTTCAGAGAATTATCAGACAGAGTTTTTCCTAAGATTCCTTACCATTACCTGACACGTGAAGTAATGTATGTTTACTTAATTGCTCATAAATTCTCTCAAATTATGTGGTATATTATACATTACAAAGCAGACATGTAGTAAAAATTAAGATGTGAGCATGATATCAATAATACAAGAAACAAAATAAACAAACACACAATGGAAAAAAAATACATAATCACACAAAACAGAAGTTGGAGCAATGGAAGAAAATCAGGGACATATAACTAAGAGGATTGTGTTGGAAAGGACCAGAACCATCAGAACCACAGTATGATGAGGGACATTGTAGAAGGGAATAAAATAATTCTTAAATTAATGTATGTTATTCTTTTAGTAGACATCAGTGATGTGATAGAAGAAACATGCAGTAGTTGTTGGCATTTGTTGAATGCATTGCAGAGGAAATGTAATATTTTTCAGTGAAGATTAGCATCAGAAGGTTTTTATTTTCCTTTAGACCTCTCTGCATCTGAGCACATATCTACATTACTAAATCAGCTGAGTGTGTATTAAAAAGAGTTAAAGTTCAAATACTAGTTATAGATATTGTGGGTAACTTTAATATATTGTATATATTTAACACATTATATGACATATGAATATTAAGTTAAATTTTACAAAATAATGGTTTCTTAATAAGAATTCTATAAGTTTTCAAATAGACACCATACTCATATACAACACGCATCCCTAAATTAAAAAAAATAATGCACATATACACATACACAATGAAAGGATAGTACTATCTCTAGATTTTGGATATTTCTTTTCTAAAATAAACTCCTCTTCATATTTGTTGATCATTATTAGAATTTAACACACATGTTATTATGTGGTAGTTAGCTTGATTTAACTGGACACAAGACTGCCTGGTGATAATTCAAGGACATTTTTTGAAAAGTGTAAGACACATAAATATGTCAACGAGTGTAATACATTTGCAAATAAACATATTCTCAGGATTTTGGTGCAGTAAGATTAGCTCCTGGGTGTGTTGACAGTGTGGCTGTGGTTGACAGTGTGTGATTACAAGCAGCATTCCCTAGATAGAAGTGGAGGCTTTATTATAGGTTCCAATAATTAAATACAGGCTCAAAGGCACAGGCATTACTGGACAGTTTGGTCTGTGTTTAATAAAA
Organism: Rhynchomys soricoides; assembly: GCA_019843965.1. Classification (NCBI taxonomy): domain Eukaryota; kingdom Metazoa; phylum Chordata; class Mammalia; order Rodentia; family Muridae; genus Rhynchomys; species Rhynchomys soricoides. The sequence goes on along the minus strand of JADRCH010000016.1, from coordinate 52,259 downwards.
GCCAAAAATCACAGAATAAAAACACAATATTTGGATATATCTCCTTTTTTTTTTTAATTTCTGATGCAACAGGCAGCTAAAGGAGAGAAGAGCTGGAGGAGCATTGATGGAAAAATCTTCATGGTAACAACAGGCTTTTCCTTTTGTATCACTTTCGAGATGACACTCCCGATTGGTCCCAAACCTTTTCTTTATTTCCCTATGTACTCTCAGCCAGTCAGAGGCAACCATGGCTAAAGAAATCTATTCACATGAAAAATTTTCCAGTAATAGACCTGGTTGATATGTAGCTCTCAGATAGTACCAGGCTCTGGCTGGAGATTCACAGCAATCTACTTCTTGGAGAAGAGGAGTGCTTTGGAAAACTGCAGATTAAAATGAAAGGAAAATGCCAACATGGTCAGGTAACTTGCTATGATTCTCCAGATGCTGTGAATGAAACTGCTGCTGCTGGCTATGTAAGGTATTTTAAATTGCTTCTGGCCATTGCTTCAGTTCTAATATATATCATTCAGTATGCAGCTTTGAAGTTCTGCTTTATCTGCAAGGGTTGTGTTATATGTCAGCCTTCAGTATCTGACAGTGACAGGAGTCCTGCTGCTCCTTAATATGCTTTGGGCAATCATATCTGTAAAGGAGTTTTATATCAGGACAACAGTTCTCTCTTGACAGCATAAGACTTTCTGGAACATTCTGTGACATCACGTTACCTAGTATGCCACTATACTCTGAGGGTACAAAACCCCAAACACTGCAATTCTCACATATTATCATCTTGCTACCATCTAAGGTCTCAGATTTCTTACATTACATTTAAATCCAAATTCTAACATCAGGTTTATGCTGTTATTCTAGGGAACAAACAAAGTTCTATGTTCATAGTTACATAACTGCATATTTCATTAAGTAAGATATTCAAAGCAAAGAGTATGCGAATATTACAGTGAAAAAGCTTAGCATACAAAAATTTCTTTGCTTTTTTAAAAATTTTGAAATATAACATAATAAGGCTTTCAGATACCAACAAGTTTCCATGAATCATAATATGTATGTTAGATTAGTTTTATTGCATTTCTTAATGAAATTTATGTATCACTGAATATTTTTAAATTCCATTGATTAGGTAACATTTTGTAGCTCTCATTTAATTTCATTAAATTCTTGTTTGTATTCTTGTGCATAATCTAGGATCCTCAATTCCATTTAATTTAGTCTAAATATTGATATGTGGAAAAATCAACTGAGGCTAATAGGTTATCTATCATTATATATCATACAGGGATTATATTTAATGTTTTTATCTCATTTGAAATTACTAACATTAGTTTAAAACTGATAGGATGCTTTTCAAAGTCTTTACTACTTTCATCCATGCTGTCCTGGCAATTCTGGAGTTAAATATATGGTTGTTGATCATTAATTTGTCTGATTCATTCATTTTGTGTATTCATTTTATTCCTATGTGTCTAAAATAAAGCTAATCAGGACAGGGTTCATCAGATTTTGTGCCTCATTCAAGAGAAATGAATGTTCATTTGAATAGTCAAGCAGGGAGGTTTAATTGAAATTAGATGGAAGAATTGGAGAAAGGAATGAAGGAGCTGAGGCAGTTTGTATCTCCATGGAAGGAGTAAAAATGTCAGCTGGCCAGACCCCCCAGATCAGATGGAAATTGGACCACCAACCAAAGAATGCTCATGGTGGGACCTAACCCATGGTGTTGACCATGTATTTGGCAGAGGAGGGCATTGTTGGTCATCAGTGTGAGGGAAGGTCCTTGGGCCTGAGGGTGTTAGGTGCCCCAGTGTAGGGGAGTGTTAGGGAGGAAAGACAGGAGTGGGTAAGTGATTAGAGGAGCACCCTCATAGAGTCAGGGTGATGGGAGATGAGATAGGCAGTTTCAAAAGAGGAAAACATTTGAAAAGTAAATAAAGCAAATATCACAAAATAATAAAAAAAGAAAATGGTAAAAGATAAAATATTAGTAGAATTTATGGAAAACGTTTTGTATATAGCTCAAGAGATGTCTAACTAGGTGACAGGGAAAGATTAAGATAGCCTATGACTGTTATGGGGGAAATACACACATAAAGAAGCAGATAGTTATTGAAGCCCTAATGTTTTAAATTTTGAATAGCTGGGATCCTAATGTGGTGCTTTCATAGCAGTATTCTGCTCAGATTTCATGGAAGAACAATTCTAAATGAATAATATAATTTATCAAATTTATTGGCTGCATTTCTTGAGTCGATGAAAATGAAGCTTCTGTTTCTCAGTTTTCTGATTGTTTTGGATGAGGGGCTTGGATTTATAAATATAGGACTAGTTAACAATGTACTCTCATTGGGAGATAGATCATATATTCTCTATAGGTACCTCTTAGAAACTGCTAAGCTCAAATATTAGAGACTTTGGAGTCTTGAATACTTGATAGTTATAAGTACCAGGCAATGTTTACTTGCCATCAATGTCAGTGACGTTATGACGGTTTTACATAGAAATAAAGTGCTTATTGGATTAAATGTCCATTCTGGTGGAGATAAGAATTGATGTGTCTTTTTAGGGATCACATTCACAAATAAGTGTGATAAAACAAGACATAGTCTGCAGTGAAAAATCACCTGTTATTGATCGGTTAAATGTAGTCCCAGGTAATTTTCCCCATATATGTGTTTCTTCTCATGAGCTAATAGTATATTCCATGTCTATTAAATCAGGTGTCTATAACATAATTTACATCATTTGCTTCACTTTTTCTTTGTATTCAAAATTATTACAACAGATTTACAATAAGGATTTTCCAGTTACAATTCTATGAAAAATGTTCTTCAGCCTTCATTAAACCACTGTATTATGATAATCATTAGTCGTTAATTTCATACTACCTATGCCTCTGAGAGTCTTGACACACTAGAACCTGAAAAGGAAGGAAGAGATATAGGAATAGATGAAGGCACTCTCTAGTCCTCTATTCCAAGGCAAACAGCAGCATTTTAGGTCAACCACCTGTGCCACCCAGTAAATAGGTTCTCTAGTTTGGCTTGTAATATGTTTTCATCCCCTCATTAAAAGACAAGCAAAGGAACGAAAACCTTTCTCTAGTATTCACATGTTGAGACAATTAATTGTAGGGAAATCTATACTTACTGAGTGTATCCTTTTAAGATGATTGAAAATATAGGTCAAGGACAAGTATCTGAGCTTGATTCTGTCATTTAAAATACTAGAAAGTCATCATCCTTGATGTCTTTAGTTTTTCTGTGTAGCCTCATTCTGAGCACACACAAATCTGAAAATAACAAATTAAAAATGTTCTGTAAATCTTCCCAAATCATTGTATAACAGGTACCTAGGGTGAACCTTGAAAGATTTCTCTTTTTTTTAATTGTATTTGTTTTGTTTTGATTTCCTCACAAATGTTTGTGTATGGGTTTTGCAGTGTTTGTGTGTGTCTCTAATTCTCTCTCTCTCTCTCTCTCTCTCTCTCTCTCTCTCTCTCTCACACACACACACACATACACACAGACACACACAAATGTGTGTGCTTTTTTCTATTCTATGTAGTGATATATCCATATGAATAATCTTGAAGTTTTTTAACTTAAACACACAAACACACATATGCATTTATCTATCTATCTATCTATCTATCTATCTATCTATCTATCTATCCATCTATCTACCCATCCATCCATCCACTGAACTATCCATCCATCAATCCAACCATCCATCTATCCATCCATCCAACCATCCATCCATCCATCCATCCATCCATCCATCCATCCATCCATCTTTCTATCTAGATGGCTAACCAACTGGAAATAGATTGAATCTTCTCTTTTGGGGTGAATCCCTAATAATACTAATTCTCCTTACCTTAGTAGGGAGTACTTGCCTGTACTTCTTTATCTTAGAGTGAGATCTTTTTAAATTTTCTGCCTTTGTTTTCACATGGTGATATTATTCCTGGGTATTTGTTTATTCACAACCCCTCAATAAATGACAGAACTTGATCATCAATATTTCCCAACAATTTCTATCCAACTCACATCTAAATTCGTGGTACGTTAGGAATAAGCTGGAGCATGTTAGCCAAGGATTTTCTGAAATGTTGAGCTTTTCAGTGTCCCTCCATGACTGCCACAATTTGTACTGGATAATGACATAGTGGTTCAATCTGGGAGTCACAAGATACACTCTACAATAACTAGCCCATTGCCTGTTTGTTATAAGTTAGCACAATAAGCACATTTGTTCCCCAGAAGGAATATTGGTGACACATACATTTGTTTTGCAAATATGAAATGGAAGGTCAGACATTCTTTATATCTCTGCAACTTGAAAAATATTACTTCAATTCTTTTCTGCAATTTTGGGATTTTAATATCATAATTTTTTCTATTATATAACTACTTCTATCACTTCCACATTTTATATTGGGTCTATTTAAAGAACATGTCAATTTCAGTTATTGATGTTATTATATACAAACGCACATATATACACAATTTCATTTTTGAGACATAAATTATTGTCATGGGTATATGGTATCAGTTGTTTGTGAATGAGTGCTTTTAGTGATAACCATTTTATGTTAAATAAAAAATTAAAGTGTCATTACTTATAGAAGTTTTCCTCCTGATCTCATATTTCTTTAAGTGACTGAAATACTGTACTGAATTTAGAGTCCTGAGATGTCCAGATACACATTAAGATATTGATTGTGGTGACATTTTTCTTTAATATATGTAGGTACCTATGGTTTAGACATTTTATGTGTAGAGATGGTGTTTGTTACACAAAAGACAGTTTAAAAACAGCCATTTACTTTTTTTTCTGGATATCATAATTTTTCTGTCCACATTCCCCTATATTTTCTAAGTCTTGCTTACTGGTGTATTTTGTGGATTCATCAGTGAGTGTTAGAAAGACCACTGGAAATATTCTGCCCATTAACCTGTGCTGTAATTTGCCTCTTAGTGTTGTAAAATTAATAATTCTTCTGAAAGTAACAAATAAAATTGTTTGTGTGTAGAAAGTTAATTTTTTTTATTTTTTGTTTTCTTTACAAATGTTTGCGTATGGGTTTAGGTGTGTGAATCTATGTCTGTAATTTTATCTATGTTTCTCTCTCTCTCTTCTCTCTCTCTCACACACACACGTGTGTGTGTGTGTATGTGTGTGGGTATTTCTATTCTATGTAATGATATAACCATATGAGTAAGCTTGGAGTTTTTAACATAAACACACACACACACAGACATACACACATGTATTTATCCATCTCTCTATCTATATCTATCTGTCTGTCTGTCTGTCTGTCTATCTACCTACCTATCTATCCAACCATCCAACTATTTTTTCTATCTATATGTCTAACCAACTGGAATTAGATTGAATCTTCTCTTATCAGTTGAATCCCTAATAATACTGATTCTCCTTACCTTAGTAGGGAGTATTTGCCTGTACTTCTGTATCTTAGAGTGAGGCCAGTTTTGATTTTCTCCCTCAGGTTTGATATGGTTAGGTTATTGTTGGGTATTTGTTTATTCACAACCCCTCAATAAATGACAGAACTTGATCATCAATGTGTCCCTACAATTTCTATACAACTCACATCTAAATTCTTGGTAAACTAGGAATAAGCTGAAGTATGTTAGCCAAGGAATTTCTGAAATGTTGAGCTCATCAGTGTCCTTATTCAAGTGCCACAATTTGTAGTGGATAAAGACATTGTGGATCAATTTTTGGGTCACAAGATACACAGTACAATAAATAGCCCATTGACTGTTTGTTATAAGTTATTACAATAAACCCATTTGTTACAGTGAAAGAATATTGGTGAAATTCCACATACATTTGTTTTGAAATAGGAAGTGGAAGGTCAGACAGTCTTTATATCTCTGCTTCTTGAAAAATATTATTTAAGTTCTTTCCTGTGATTTTTGCATATTAATATAATACTTTTTGTATTATATACCTTCTTCTATCACGCTAATGTTTTATACTGGGTCTCTTTTAAAAACATGTCATTTTCACATATTTAAGTTATATACAAATGCACATATATAAACAACTTCATTTTTGAGACATAAATTATTGTTATGTGTATATGGTGTCAGTGGTTTGTGAATGAGTGATTTTAGTGTTTGCCATTTTGTGTTAGATAACAAACTAGACTGAAATTCCTTATATAAGTTTTCCTCTTGATCTCATACATCTTTACATGTCTGAAATACTGTACTGTATTTGGAATCATGAAATGTCTAGATATACATTAATATATAGATTGTGATAACATTTTAAAAAATATTTCTAGGTACCTATGGTTTTGATATTTTACATGTGGAGATTGTGTTTGTTACACAAACGACAGTTTAAAAACAGCCATTTACTTTTTTCCTGGATATTATAATATCTCTGTCCACATTCCCCTATATTGTCTAAGTCTTGCAATACTGGTTTATTTTGCTGATTCATCAGTGAGTGTTAGAGTGACCACTGCAAATAATCTGCACTTTAAACTGTGCAGAAATTTGACTCTTAATGTTGTAAAATTAATAATTCTGCTGAAAGTGACAATTAAAATTGTTTGAGGGTAGAAAGACAGTTACAAATTTTACTGTTTCAGAGAATTAGCATGTAGAGCTTTACCTTTACATTTCATCCCATTACCCGACTTGTGAAGTGTGGTAGGTTTACCTTTTGGTAATAATTTCTCTCACATTTCATGTTTTAATATACATTATAAAGAACACATATTGTGAAAATTAAGATGTGAGTACCTTATCACTAATAAAAGAAACAAAATTAGAAACACATGAATAAAAATACATGATCACACAAAACATAAATTTGAATAATGGAAGAAAACTAGGGAGATACCTCCAAGAGAGTTGAGTCAGAAAGGACCTGAAACACTAGAACCACAGTAAGATGAGGGACATTGCAGACAGGAGTAAATTAATTCTTACCTTTAACATGCATAATTATTTTAGTAATAACTGAATAATTGTATTCATCCATATTATTTGTGAGAATGTATTACTTCAAATTATAATAAATTTATACACATTAAAATTAACAAACCATGTGCAAAGCAAAATGAAAACTGCAGTATACATTTGAACATGTTAATACAAACTACTGCTTCTCGAGGGAAAGAAAGAGATAATTGGAAACGATCGTCAGTGCAGGAATGTACATTGTCAGAAGGTTGGTTCATTTGTGTCATGGAGATTGAGAGTGTTTGGTGCTCCTAGTCTTCAGCTACACATGTGCTCCTTACAGGCAAAGAACATAAACTAAGTAATATTTCCTAAAATTTCTGTCAAGTATGTAAATTCAAAAGTTGAAACTTGAAGATAACTTTCCGGTAAGTCCTCAGAGTTGGGACAGAAGAAATGTGCAGTATCTGTTGGCATTTGTTGAGTGTGTGACACAGAGAAAGTAATATTTTTCAGGGAATATTAGCGGCAGATGGTACTTATGCACCTGTAGATCTTTCTGCATCTAAGCACATATCAACATTACTAAATCAGCTGAGTATGTATTAAAAATAGATTTAGTTTACTGACAATCAAATTCTAGTTATAGACATTGTGGGTAAACATAATATGTTATATGTATTTAAAACATTATATTACATAATTAAGTTGAATTTTACAAAGTAATGTTTTCTTAATAACAGTTCTTAAGTTTTCAAATAGACACCATAGTCACATACACAACACACATCTGTAGATAAAAATGTAACACACACATATGTACACACAATGAAATGATTGTATTATGTCTAGATTTTAGATATGTCTTTTCTAAAATAAACCCTTCTCATATTTGTTTATCATTATTAGAATTTAACTCTCATGGTATTATGTGGTAATTAGCTTGATGAAACTGGACACAAGACTCTCTTGTGATCATTCAAGTGCATTTTTTGTATGTTGTAGGGCACATGAGTATATCAGCTAGTGTAATAAATTACCAAATAAACATAGTTTGTCAGGTTTTTGGTGCAGGAAGATTACACAGGATCAGTTCTGTGATGTGTTTGACAGCATATAATTACAAGCACCATTCCCGAGATACAAGTGGAGGCTTTATTAGAGGTACCATTAACCAGACACAGGCTCAAAGGCACAGGCATTACTGGACAATTTTGTCTGTGTCTAATAAGAGCCAGAAATCACAGAATAACTGCGCAATATTTTCATATTTCTCCTTTATTTTATCTTTTTTTTATTTTTTTCTGTTGCAACGGGTATCTAGGGGAGAGAAGGTATGGGGGAGCTTTGATACAAAAATCTCCATGGTAACAACAGGCTTTTCCTTTTGTATCATTTTCGAGATCACCCTCCTAATTGTTTCCAAACTGTTTCTCTATTTTCCTATGAATTTACAGCCAGTCAGAAGCAACCACGGCTAAAGAAATCTATTTACATAAAAAAATTCCAGTAATCGCCCTGGTTGATACCTAGCTCTCAGCTAGTACCAGGCTCTTGCCAGAGATTCACAACAATCTGCTTCTTAGAGCAGGAGGAGTGTTCAGGACACCTGAGATGAAAATGAAAAGAAAACGCCAACATGGCCAGGTAACTTGCTGTGATTCTTCATATGTTGTGAATGAAACTGCTCCTGTTGGCTGTGTAAGGTATTTTTAATTGGTTCTGGCCTTTGCTTCAATTTTAAGATATATCATTCAGGACTCAGCCTTGAAATTCTGCTTTATCTGTACTGGTTATGTATTATGTCAACCTTCAATATCTGACAGTGACAGGTGATTTGTTGCTTCTTAATATGCTTTGCGTGATCATATATGCAAAGAATTTTTATTTCAGGACAGTAGTTCTCTCTTGACAGGATGAGACTTTCTGGAACATTCTGTGGCATCACATTACCTAGTATGCCAATACACTCTGAGGGAACCAAAACCCAAATACTGCAATTTTCCCATATTATAATCTTGCTACCGTCTAAGGTCTCAAATTTCTTACATTACATTTAAATCCAAATTCTAATAATAGGTTTACATTGTTATTGTTGGGAACAAACACAGTTCTATGTTCATAGTTACATAACTACGTACTTCATTAAGTAAGGATATTCAAACCAAAGAGTTTGCAGATACTACAATGAAAAAGCTTATCATTCAAAAATTTCTTTTCATTTTAGTTTTGAAACATAACATACTAAGGATTTTAGATACCACCCCATTTACATGAGTCATAAAATATATGTTAGGTTAGTTTTATTGTGTTTCTTAATCAAATTTTGTTTCACTGAATATTTCTTTCAATTGTGTTAATTAGTTATCATCCTGTAGTTCTTGTATAATTTTATAAAACTCTTGTTTGTTGTCTTGTGCATAAACTTGGATCATCAGTTCTTTTTAGGTTTATCTAAATATTGATATGTGGAAGTATCAATTGATTTTAAAATGTTAATCTATCATTATATATCGCACATGCATTATATTTTATGGTGGAATCTCACTTTAAATTACTAACACTAGTTTAGTACAGATAGTGTCCTTTTCAAAGTCTTTATGATTTTCATTCATACTGTCCTGGATACTCTATATTTAAATATACTGTTGTCTATCAGTAATTGGTCCGATTGTATTGTAAATCATGTGTATTCATTTTGTTCCTTAGTGACTAACATAAAGCTAATCAGGGAAGGTTTTATGAGATTTTGTGGCTCATTCAACAGAAATAGATGTGTCTCTGAATAATCAAGCAGGTAGATTTAATTGAAATCAGATGAAAAAGTTGAGGAATGGGATGATGAAGCTGAGAGAGTTTGAAGCCCCATGAAGGGAGCAAAAGTGTCATCTGGCCACACTCCACAGAACACCTGGAGACTGGACCACCATCTAAAGAATACATATAGAAGGTCTCATGGTATTGGCCACATTTGTGGCAGAGGAAGACCTTGTTGTCCATCAAATGGAGGAAAGACCCTTGGTCCTGAAGTTGTTAGGTGCCCCAGTGTAGCAGAATGCTAGTGAGGGAAGACAGGAGTGGGTATGTGGATAGGGGAGCAAACTATTGAGGCAGGATGATAGGGGATGAGATAGGGAGTTTCCAAAGGAGAAAACAATTTGAAATGAAAATAAATAAAATATCAAAAATAAATAAATAATAAATTAGTTAAAAACAAATTATGAGTAGAATTTATAGAAACTATATTGTGTATTATTAACAAGATGTCTAACTAGTTGACTGTGAAGGACCAAGATTGCCTGTAATTGTTTTGGGGTAATACACACCTAAAGAAACAGATAGTTATTGAATGTTTTAAATTTTGAATAGCTGGGTTAGTAACGTATTACCTTCATAGCAGTATTCTGCTCAAATTTCTTGGAGGAATGATTCTAAATCAATAAAATTTGTTATCAAATTTATTGGTTACATTTCTGGAGTAGATGAAAAGAAGGGTTCTGTTTCTCAGTTTTCTGAGAGTTTTCAATGAGGGGCTTGGATTTATAAATACAGGATTAGTTAAAATATACCATTATTAGGAGATTAATCATATATCCTCTACATGTACCAGTAAGTAACTGCTAAGCTCATATCCTAGTCAATTTGGAGTCTTGAATATTGTAAAGTTATAAGTGCCAGTTAATATTTATTTGCCATCAGCTTCAGTCATGAAATGAGGGTTTTACATAGAAATAAATTTCTTAGTGGATAAAATGTCCATCCTGGTGGAGCTAAGAATTGTTGTTTCTTTTTATGGGTCATGTATACAAATACTTGTGCTAAAACAAGACATAGTCTGCAATGAAAAAATCACCTGGTATTGATTGGTTAAATGTAGTTCCAGGTAATCTTCCCTATATATGTGGTTATTCTCATGAAATGATATTATATTCCAAGTCAATTAAATCAGGTCTCCATTTTTTAGTTTAAATCATTTGCTTCACCTTTTCTGTATACTCAAAAAAAAAAATTACAACAGGTTTTCAATAAGGATTTTCCAGTGAGAATTCTCTGAAAAATGTACTTCAGCCTTCATTAAACCACTGTAATGTGATAATCATCAGTCATTTATTCCATACTACCTATGCGTCTGATAAACTTGACAAAATAACACCTCAAAAGGAAGGAAGAGATATAGGAATAGATGAAGGCACTCTCTAGTCCTCTATTCCAAGGCAAACAGTAGCATTCTAGATCAACCACCTGTGACACCCTGTAAATAGATTCTCTAGCTTGGCTTGTAATATGTTTTCATCCCCTCATTAAAAGACAAGAAAAGGAAAGAAAACCTTTCTTTAGTATCCACATGTTCAGACAATTAATTGTAGGGAAATCTATACTACTGAGTGAATCCTCTTAAGAGGATTGAAAATACAGGCTAAGGACAAGTATCTGAGCTTGGTTGTGTCATTAAAATATGAGAAAGTCATCATCTTAGGTGTCTTAAGTTTTCCTGTGTAGCCTCTTTCTTACCATACACATACATGAAAATAGAAAATTAAAAATGTTCTGTAAACATTACCAAATAATCTTACCAGGTTCCTAGGGAGTACCTTGAAACGTTTCTCATTATTTTCCTTTTATTTGTTTTCTTTTTTTTTTCCTTTGAAATGTTTGAGTATCGGTTTAGTTATGAAAATGTAGGTCTCAGACCTCAAATTCTCTCTCTTTCTTTCTCCCCTTGCTATCTTTCTCTCTCCCTCCCTCTCTCTTACACTCTCTCTTTTACTCTCTCTCAACTCTCACTTTCTCTTAACTCTCTCACACATATGTGAGTGTGCGTGTATGCTTCTTACTATTCTATGTAGTAATAAACCCATATTAGTAATCTTGGAGTTTTTAATATAAGCACAAACACACACACACACACAAATACACACAAACACACACACACACACACACACACACACACACATATACAGATATCTTTCTATCTGTATACCTAACCAAATGGAATTGGACTGATCTTCTCCTTTGGGGTGAATCCCTAATAGTACTGATTCTCCTTAACTTAGTACGAATTATTTGCCTGTAATTCTTTATCTTAGACTGAGGACTTTTTAAATTTTCTCCATGTGTTTTGTCAAGGTGATGTTATTGTTGGGTAATTGTTTATTCACAACCCCTCAATAAATGATAGAACTTGATCTTCAATATTTCCCTACAATTTCTATGCAACTCACATCTACATTTGTGGTATGTTAGCAATAAGCTTGAGTATGTTAGCCAAGGAATTTCTGAAATGTTGAGCTCATCATTGTCCTCATTCAAGTGCCACAATTTGTACAGCATAAAGACATTGTGGTTCAAATTTTGGGTCACCAGATACACAGTACAATAACTAGCCCATTTCCACCTTGGTATAATTAAGCACAATAAACTCAATATTTTCCTTGACAGAATATTGGTGGTATTCCATACACATTTGTTTAGCATATATGAAATGGAAGGTCAGACAGTCTTTATATCTCTGCTACTTGAAAAATATTGTTTAATTCTTTCCTGTAATTTTGAGAATTTAATGTAATAAATTTTGTATTATATACTTTCTTTTATCATATCCGCATTTTTATTGGTTCTCTTTAAAGAACATGCCATTTTCATGTATTGATCTTATATACCAATGCATATATATATTAAATTTCATTTTTGACACATAAATTAATGTCATGTGTATATGGTGTCAGTTGTTTGTAAATGAGTGCTTTTAGTGATAACCATTCTGTGTTAATTAACAAACTAGAGTGTTATTCCTTATATATGCTTTCCTACTGATCTCATATTTCTTTTGGTGTTTGAAATATACTACTGATTTCATAGTCATGAAAAGACAAAATACACATTACTATATGTATTGTAGTGACATATTTTTAAATTTTTCTTGGTACCGATTGTTTTGATATTTTATGTGTAGATACTGAGTTTGTTAAACAAAGACAGTTTCTTTTTTAATGGATAATATAAATTTTCTGTCCACATTCTCCTATATGGTCTAAACCTTGCAATACTGGTGTATTGTATGGAATCATCAGTGAGCGTTAGACAGACCAATGTAAATTTTATGCAGTTTACCCTGTTCAGTAATTTGCCTCTTATTGTTATAAAATTAATAAATCTGCTGAAGGTGACAATTAAAATTGTTTGTGGGTAGAAAGACAGTTACAAATTTTACTATTTCAGAATATTATCAGATAAAGCTTTTCCTTTACATTTCATCACATTACCTGACATGTGAAGTAATGTAGGTTTAGCTTATTGGTCACAATTTCTCTCACATAGTGTGTTTTTAAATACATTACAAAGCAAACACATTGTGAATATTAAGATGTGAGCAAAGGATCACAAAAGAAACAAACTACAAAAAAGTAAAAAATATAGAATCACACAAAAAAATGACTTGGAGAAATAGAATAAAATGAGGGAATACATCTAACAGGGTTGTGTTGGAAAAGACCTGAACCAGCAGACCCACAGTACTATGAAGGACAGTACAGAAAGGAGTATAATAATTCTTACCTTTACCATGGATTATTCTATTAGTAATAATTGAATAGCTGTATTCAATCTGTATTATTCATAAGCATGTATTATTTCAAACTATAAAAAATTTATACACTTAAAATTAAAAACCATATACAATACAAAATGAAAACTGTAGCATATATTTGAACATATTAATACAAACTACTGCTTCACTTGTGTTCACTTGTGCAATGGAGGTGGAGAGTCTTAGGTGCTCCTTGTCTTCAGCTACACATGTGCTGCTCTCAGACAAACAACATAATTTCAGTCATATTTCCTCAAATTCCTGTCAAGTATAAAAATTCAAAAGTTGAAACTTGAAGATAACTTTCCAGTAAATGCTCAGAGTTGGGAAGGAAGAAACATGCAGAATTAGTAGGCACATGTTGAATGTGTGGCAGAGGGAAAGTAATATTTTTTCAGGGAAGATTAGCATCAGAGGGTACTTATGCTCCTGTAGATCTCTCTGCATCTCAGCACATATCAACATTACTACATGAGCTAAGTGTATAATAAAAAGAGATAAAGTTTAATTTCAATCAAATACTATTTTTGGATATTGTGGGTAACATTTATATATTGTATATATATAACAAATTATATGACATATAAGATAAATTTTATAAAGTATTTTTAATAAGAATTCTGTAAGTTTTCAAATAAACCCCATACTCATATACACAACACGCATCCCTAAATAAAATTGTAACACAAATATACAAACACACAATGAAATGATGCTAGTATGTCTAGATTTTGGATATTTCTTTTTTAAAATAAAATCCTCTTCATATTTGTTTATCATTATTAGAATTTAACACTCATTGTATTATGTGGTAATTAGCTTGATGATACTGGACACAAGACTGTCTTGCTATGCTTCAAGTGCATTTTCTGTATGTTGTAAGGCACATGAATATATCAACTAGTGTGATAAATTTCCAAATAAACATAGTTTGTCAGGTTTTTGGTGCAGAAAGATTACATAGGTTCAGTTCTGTGGTGTGTTTGACAGCATATAATTGCAAGCAGGATTCCTGAGACACATGAGGAAGCTTAATTAGAGGTACCATTAGCCGGACACAGGCTCAAAGGCACAGGCATTACTGGACAGTTTTGTCTGTGTTTAATAAGAGTTAATAAGAGGCAGAAATCACAGAATAACTACACAGTATTTTGATATTTTTCCTTTATTTTATCTTTTTTTTTTTAATTTCTGATGCAACAGGCAGCTAGGGGTGAGAAGAGCTGTAGGAGCTTTGATGGAAAAATCTCCATGGTAACAAAAGGCTTTTCCTTTTCTATCATTTTAGAGATTACCATCCTGATTGGTCCCAACCCTTTTCTCTATTTTCCTAAGAACTAGCAGCCAGTCAGAAGCCACCACGACTAAAGAAATTTATTCTATAAAAAATAAAACAATTCCAGTAATCGCCCTAGTTGATATCTAGCTCTCAGCTAGTACCAGGCTCTTGCCAGAGATTCACAACAATCTGCTTCTTGGGGAAGGAGGAGCGCACAGGAGACCTGCGATGAAAATGAAAAGAAAACGCCAGCATGGCCAGGTAACTTGCTATGGTTCTCCAGATGCTGTGAGTGAAACTGCTCCTGTTGGCTGTGTAAGGTATTTTTAATTCTTTCTGGCCATTGCTTCAATTTTAAGATATATCATTCAGGACTCAGCTTTGAAATTCTCCTTTACATGCAAGGGTTGCTTATCATGAAAGCCTACAATATCTGACAGTGACAGGAGACCTGTTGTTCCTTATTATGTTTGGACAAACTTATATGGAATGGATTTTATATCAGAACAGCAGTTCTCCTCTGACAGCATAAGACTTTCTGTAACCTATGGCATCATGTTACCTAGTATGCGAATATTCTTTCAGGGAACAAACCCCAAATACTGCAATTCTCCCATATTATCATATTGTTGCGATCTAAGGTCTCAGATTTCTTACAGTACATTTCAATTCAAGTTCTAATATTAGCTTTTAGTTGTTATTGTTGGGAACAAGCACATTTCGATGTTCATAGTCACATAACTGTGTACTTCATGAAGTTAGGATATTCAAAGCAAAGAGTTTTCAGATACTAGAATGAAAATGCTTAACATACAAAAATTCTTTACTTTTCTTTTCATTTTGAAACCTAACATGATAAGTATTTCAGATACTACACTATATGCACGAGTCATAATATATATGTTAGGTTAGTTTTATTATGTTTCTTCATCAAATTTATGTATCACTGCATTTTTTTTTCAATTGTGTTGATTAATTTTCATCCTGTAGCTCTTGAATAATTTTATAAATTCATGTTTGTGTTCTTTTACATAAACTTGGAGCCTCCGTTCCATTTAATTTTATCGAAATATTGATATGTGGAGAATCAATTGATTTTAGTAGGTTGATTTATCATTACATATCACACATGGATTGTATTTAATGTTGGGAAATCACTTGAAATTATAAACATTAATTTAGGACAGATAGTGTCATTTTCAATGTCTTTAGGTTTTTCATTCATACTATCCTGGTAACTCTGTAGTTAAATATACAGTTGTTCATCAGTAATTGGTCTGATGGTTGTGTACATCATGTGTGATCATTTTGTTCCAGTGTGTCTAACATAAAGCTAATCAGGAAAACATTTATCACATTTTGTGACTTATTCAAGAAATATTAATATGCATCTGATAATCAAGCAGGTAGTTTTAATTGAAATAGAATAGAAGAGATGGAGAAGGGAATAAAGGGGCTGTGCAAGTTTGCAGCTCCATGGTGGGAGTAAAAGTGTCAACAGGCCACCCCCCAGAGCATGCAAATACTGGACCACTAACCAAAGGACACACTTGAAAAGCCCATGGTGTAGGCCACATTTTTGGCCGAGGAAGACCTTGGTGACCATCAGTTTGAAGAGTGGCCAATGGCACTGAGGGTGCTATGCACCCCAGTGTTGCAGAATGCTAGGGAGGAAAGACAGGAGTGGGTAGGTGGGTGGGGGAGCACCCTCATAGAGGCGGGGTGATGGTGCATGATATAGGGAATTTCCAAAGGGGAAAACATTTGAAATGTAAATAAAGCATATATCAAAAAATAAGTAAAATAAATGTTTAAAGACAAAGAATCAGTAGAATTATGGAAACTTTATTGTGTATTGCTAAAGAGATGTCTAAATAGTTGACTCTAAGATCAAGGTAGCCTGTGACTGTTTATGGGGGATAATACACACATAAAGAAGCAGATAGTTACTGATGAGGTAATGGTTTAAATTTTGAATAGCTGGGATAGTAATGTGTTGCCTTCAGAACAGTATTCTGCTCAGATTTCATGGAAGAGCAATTCTAAATAAATAATATCTGTTATCAAATTTATTTGTTACATTTCGGGAGTGGATGAAACTGGGCTCTGTTTCTCAGTTTTCTGAGAGTTTTCGATGTGTGGCTTGGATTTATAAATATAGGACCAGTTATAATATACCTTCGTTAGGAAATTAATCATATATCCTCAATACGAAAAACTAAGTAACGGCTAATATCACATCCTAATCACTTTGGAGTCTTGAAGATTTTAAAGTTATGATAACTAGTCAATGTTTATTTACCATCAGCTTCAGTCATGAAATGAGGGTTTTACATAGAAAATAAATTCTTAGTAGACTAAATGTCCATCCTAGTGGAGATAAGAATTGATGTTACTTTTTATGGGTCATGTACTTGTGCTAAAAGCAGACATGGTCTGCAATGAATAATCACCTGGTAGTGATTGTTTAATTGTAGTTCAAAGTAATCTTCCCTATATATGTGTTTATTCTCATAAAATGATAGTATATTCCATGTCTATTAAATCAAGGTTCAATTTCTTAGTTTACATCATTAGCTTCACTTTTTCTTTGTACTCAAAAAAATTAAAACTGGTTTTCAATAAGGATTTTCCAGTAAGAATTCTCTGGAAAATGTGCTTCAGCCTACATTAAACAACTGTAGTGTGATAATCATCAATCGTTTTTTGCATACTACCTATGCCTCTGAGAAACTTGACACAATAGCACCTCAAAAGGAATGAAGAGATATAGAAATAGATGAAGGCACTTGCTAGTCCTCTATTCCAAGGCAAATAGTAGCATTCTAGGTCAACCACCTGTGCCACCCAGTAAATAGATTCTCAATCCTGGCTTGTAATATGTATTCATCCCCTCATTAAAAGACAAGAAAAGGAAAGAAAACCTTTCTCTAGTATCCATATGTTAAGACAATTAATTGTAGGGAATTCTGTACTACTGAGTGTATCCTTTTAAGAGGATTGAAAATACAGGCCAAAGACAAGTATCTGAGCTTGGCTGTGTCATTAATAATACAAAAAAGTCATCATCCTTGGCGTCTTAACTTTTCCTTTATAACATCTTTTGGACCACACACAGACCTGAAAATAACAAATTAAAAAAGTTCTGTAAACATTCCCAATTAATCTATCCAGGATCGTAGGGAGTACCTTGATAGAGTTTTCATTATTTTCCTTTTATTTATTTATTTTTCCTTTTAAATGGTTCAGTATCAGTTTAATTATGTGAGTGTAAGTCTAAAGCCTCAATCTCTCTGTCTCTGTCTGTGTCTCCCACCCTACCTCATCAATATTTTCCTACATTTTCTATGCAGCTCACATCTATATTTGTGGTATGTTAGCAGTAAGCTGTCTCTCCCATCCTACCTCTCTCCTTCTCTCTCTCTCTCTCTCTCTCTCTCTCTCTCTCTCTCTCATCTCTTTTCACTCACATGTTTGTTTGCATGAGTGTGCTTCTTACCACTGTATGTAGTGATATACACAGATAGTAATCTTGGAATTTTTAACATAAATACAAACAAACAGACACACAAACACACAGACACACAGACAGACACACAGACACACACACATATATCTGTATATATATACATATATATGTATATATATGTATATATATATATATATATATATATATATATATAATCTCCAGCTATCTTTCTAACTATATGGCTAACCAAATAGAATTGGATTGTATACTCTCTTTGTGGATGAATCCCTAATAATATTGATTCTCCTTACGATAGTATGAAGTATTCGCCTGTACTTCTTTATCTTAGCCTGCAGACTTTTTACATTTTCTCCTTCGAGTTTGACAAGGTGATGTTATTGTTGGGTAATTGTTTATTCACAACCCCTCAATAAATGATAGCCCTTGATCATCAATATTTCCCTACAATTTCTACACAACTCACATCTACATTTGTGGTATGTTAGCAATAAGCTTGAGTATGTTAGCCAAGGAATTTCTGAGATGTTGAGCTCATCATTATCCTTATTCAAGTGCCACAAATTGTACTGCATAAAGACATTGTCTTTCAAATTTGGGTAAAAAGAAACACAGTACAATAACTAGCCCATTTCCTCTTTGGTATAATTTAGTACAATACACTCAGAATTTTCCCTCTGAGAATATTGGTGTTATTCTGTATACATTTGTTTTGCAAATATGAAATGGAAGAAGACAGTCTTTATATCTCTGTTCCTTGAAAAATATTGTTGAAATTCTTTCCAATATATTTGGGAATTTAAAATAATAATTTTCATATTATATAGTTTCTTCTCTCAAATCCGAATTTTTTATTCATTCTCTGTAAAGAATATGCCATTTTCACATATTGATCTTATATACAAATACACATATATACACAATTTCATTTTTGAAACATAAGTTAATGTCATGTATATATGGTATCAGTTGTTTGTCAATGAGTGTTTTTAGTTATAACCACTCCATGTTAGTTAACAGGAGTGTTAGTCCTTATATAAGTTTTCCGACTCTTCTCGTATTTCTTTTGGTGTCGGAAATACACTACTGATTTCAATGTACTGTGATGTCCAGAGAAACGTTAATATGGTGGTGAGATATTTTTTTTAATTTTTCTTGGTAACTGTGGTTTAGATATTTTATTTGTAGAGATTGTGCTTGTTACACAAAGAAAGTTTAAAAATAGCCATTTTCTATTTTTCTGGATAGTATAAATTGTCTGTCCATATTTCCCTATATGATGCAAGTCTTGCAATACTGTTGTATAGTGTGAAATCATCAGTATATGCTAGACAGACCAGTGTAAATTATATGTAGTTTAATGTGTGCAGTAATTTGCCTCTTAGAGTTATAAAATTAATAATTCTGCTGAAGGTGACAATTAAAATTGTTGTGAGTAGAAATACAGATACAAATTTTACTGTTTCAGAAAATTAGCAGGTAAAGCTTTTCCTTTACATTTCATTACATTACCTGACATGTGAAGTAATGTAGGTTTAGTTTATTGGTCATAATTTCTCTCTCATACAGTGTTTTTAAATACATTACAAAGCAAACACATTGTGAATATTAAGATGTGAGCACAGGATCACAAATAAACGAAACAAAATTACAAACACAAATAAAAAAGACAGAATCACACAAAACATAACTTTTAGAAATGGAATAAAATGAGGGACATGCCACTAAAAGAGTTGGGTTGGAAGGACCTAGACGAGCATAACCACAGTATGATTAGGGACATTATAGAAAGTAGTAAAATAATTCTTACTTTTATAATGCATTATTCTTTTAGTAATAATTGAATAACTGTATTCAATCTATATTATTTGTGAGCATGCATTTCTTCAAACTATAATAAATTTATACACTTATAATTTAAAAAAGTCATGTGCAATGCAAATTGAAAACTGTAGCATACATGTGAATATGGTAATACAAACTCTTGCTTCTCAAGGCAAAAAAGATAAGGATAATTAGAAAGAATATTCAGTGCAGAAATGCACATTGTCTGAAGCTTGGTTCACTTGTGTCATGGAGGTTGAGAGTGTTAGGTGCTCCTTGTCTACAGCTACACATGTGCTGCTCTCAGGCAAACAACATAATCTCTGTCATATTTCTTGAAATTTCTATCAATTATGGAAATTCAAAAGTTGAAACTTGAAGATTACTTTCCAGTTAATCCTCAGAGTTGGGACGGAAGAAACGAGCAGTATTTGTAGGCACTTGTCTAATGTGTGGCAGAGGGAAAGTAATATTTTTTCAGGGAAGATTAGCATCAGAGGGTACTTATACTCCTGTAGATCTCTCTGCACCTCAGCACATATCAACATTACTACATCAGCTATGTGTGTAAAAAAATGAGATAAAGTTTACTTGCAATCAAATACTAGTTATAGATATTGTGGGTAACCTCAATATATTGTATATATTTAAATAACTATATGACATATAAGATAAAATTTAAAAAATAATGTTTTCTTAATAAGAATTCTATAAGTTTTCAAATAAACACCATACTCATATACACATCACGCATCCCTAAAAAAATTGTAACACAAACATACAAACACAAAATGAAGTGACGGTAGTATGTCCAGATTTTGGATATTTCTTTTCTAAAATAATGTCCTCTTCATATTTGTTTATCATTATTAGAATTTAACACTCATGGTATTATATGGTAATTAGATTGTTGAAACTGGACACAAGACTGTCTTGTGATGCATCAAGTGCATTTTCTGTATGTTGTGATAAATTTCCAAATAAACATAGTTTTTCAGGGTTTTGGTACAGAAAGATTATACAGGATCTGTTTTGTGGTGTGCTTGACAGCATATTATTTAAAAGCAGGAATCCTGAGAAACAAGTGAATGCTTAAATAGAGGTACAATTGGCCAGACACAGGCTCAAACGCACAGATATTACTGGACAGTTTTGTCTGTGTTTATTAAGGGACAGAAATCACAGAATAACTACACATTATTTTGATATTTTTCCTTTATTTTGCCTTATTTTTTTTATATATATATTTCTGAAGCAACATGCAGCTAAGGGCGAGAAGAGCTGGAAGAGCATTGATGGAAAAAATCTCCATGGTAACAACAGGCTTTTCCTTTTGTATCATTTTCGAGATAACCATGCTGATTGGTCCCAACCCTTTTCTCTATTTTCCTAAGAATTAGCAGCCAGTCAGAAGCAACCACGACTAAAGAAATCTATTCATATTAAAAAAAATTCCAGTAATCGCCCTGGTTGATATCTTGCTCTCAGCTAGTACCAGGCTCTTGCCAGAGATTCACAACAATCTGCTTCTTGGGGAAGGAGGAGCGCACAGGAGACCTGCGATGAAAATGAAAAGAAAACGCCAGCATGGCCAGGTAACTTGCTATGGTTCTCCAGATGCTGTGAGTGAAACTGCTCCTGTTGGCTGTGTAAGGTTTTTTTTTTTTTAATTCTTTCTGGCAATTGCTTCAATTTTAAAATATACCATTCAGGACTCAGCTTTGAAATTCTGCTTTATCTGCAAGGGTTGCTTATTATGACAGGCTACAATATCTGACAGTGACAGGAGACCTGTTGCTGTTTACTATGTTTGGGCAAATTTATATGGATTGAATTTTATATCAGGACAGCAGTTCTCTTCTGACAGCATGAAACTTTCTGGAACATTCTGTGACATCACGTTATCTAGTATGCCAATATTCTCAGAAGGAACAAAACCCCAAAGTCTGCAATTCTCCCATATTATCATCTTGGTACCATCTAAGGTCTCAGCTTTTGCACATTACATTTCAATCCAAGTTATAATATTAGGTTTATGTTGTTATTGTTGGGAACAAAACAGTTCTATGTGCATAGTTACATAACTGTGTACTTCATGAAATTAGGATATTCAAAGCAAAGAGTTTTCAGATACTACAATGAAAATGCTTAACATAAAAAAAATTCTTTGTTATTCTTTATATTTTGAAACCTCTCATACTAAGGATTACACATACCACCAGATATCCATGACTCATAATATTTATGTTATGTTAGTTTTACTGTGTTTCTTAATTAAATTTATGTATCACTGCATATTTTTCAATTGTTTTAATTAGATATCATCCTGTAGCTTTTGTATAATTTTATAAATTCATGTTTGTGTTCTTTTGCATAAACTTGGAGCCTCTGTTCCATTTAATTTTATCTAAATATTGATATGTGGAAGAATCAGTTGACTTTAGTAGGTTGATTTATCATTACTTATCACACATGGATTGTATTTAATGTTGGGATATCACTTGAAATTACAAACATTAATTTACATCAGATAGTGTCCTTTTCAAAGTCTTTAGGCTTTTCATTCATACTATCCTTGTAACTCGGTAGTTAAATATACAGTTGTTGATCAGTAATTGGTCTGATTGTGGTGTATATCATGTGTGATCATTTTGTTCCTATGTGTCTAACATAAAGCTAATCAGGAAACAATTTATCACATTTTGTGACTCATTCAAGAGAGATTTAATGTGCATCTGAATAATCAAGCAGGTAGTTTTAATTGAAATCGAATGGAAGAGATGGTGAAGGGAATAAAGGAGCTGAACCAATTTGCAGCTTGATGGTGGGAGTAAAAGTGTCAACAGGCCACACCCCCCAGAGCATGGAAAGACTGGACCACAAACCAATGGATACACATGAAAAGCCCATGGTGTAGGCCACATTTTTGGCAGGGAAGACCTTGGTGACCATCAGTTAGAAGAGTGGCCAATGGCACTGAGGGTGTTATGTGCCCCAGTGTTGCAGAATGCTAGGGAGGAAAGACAAGAGTGGGTAGGTGGGTGGGGGAGCACCCTCATAGAGGCAGGGTGGTGGGGGATGATATAAAAGTTTCCAAAGGGGAAAACAATTGAAATGTAAATAAAACAAATATGAAAATATAAGTAAAATAAATGGTTATAGACAAAGTATAAGTAGAATTATGGAAACATTATTGCGTATTTCTAAAGAGATGTCAAAGTAGTTGACTCTGAAAGATCAAGATAGTTGTGACAGTTATTGGAGATAATACACACATAAAGAAGTAGATAGTTACTGATGTAGTGTTTTAAATTTTGAATAGCTGGGGTAGTAATGTGTTGCCTTCATAGCAGTATTCTGCTCGGATTTCATGGAAGAGCAATTCTAAATAAATAATATCTGTTATCAAATTTATTTGCTACATTTCTAAAGTGGATGAAAACCAGGATTCTATTTCTCAGTTTCTGAGAGTTTTTGATGTGTGGCTTCGGTTTATAAATATAGGACTATTTAAAATATACCATCCTAAGAGATTAATCATATATCCTCTGTATGAATCATTAAGTAAAGGCTAACATCACATACTAACCTTGGAGTCTTGAAGATTTTAAAGTTATAAGTACCAGTCAATGTTTATTTATCATCAGCTTCAGTCATGAAATGGGGGTTTTACTTAGAAATAAATTTCTTAGTGGATTAAATGTCCATCCTGGTGGAGATAAGAGTTAATGTTTCTTTTTATGGGTCACGTACTTGGGCTAAAAAAAGACATAGTCTGCAATGAATAATCACCTGGTATTGATTGTTTAATTGTAGTTCCAGGTAATCTTCCCTATGTATGTGTTTAGTCTCATAATATGATAGTATATTCCATGTCTATTAAATCAAGTTTCCATTTCTTAGTTTACATCATTAGCTTCACCTTTTCCTTGTACTCAAAAAAATTACAACTGGTTTTCAATAAGGATTTTCCAGTAAGAATTCTCTGGAAAATGTGGTACAGCCTGCATTAAACTACTGTAGTGTGATAATCATCAGTCATTTATTGCATACTACCAATGCCTCTGAGAAACTTGACACATTAGCACCTCAAAAGGAATGAAGAGATATAGGAATAGATGAAGGCACTCGCTAGTCCTCTATTCCAAGGCAAACAGTAGCAATCTAGGTCAACCACCTGTGCCACCCAGTAAATAGATTCTGTATCTTGGCTTTCAATATGTTTTCATCCCCTCATTAAAAGACAAGAAAAGGAAAGAAAATCTTTCTCTAGTATCCATATGTTAAGACAATTAATTGTAGGGAAATCTATACTACTGAATGTATCCTTTTAAGAGGATTGAAAATACAGGCCAAGGACAAGTACTTGTTCTTGGTTGTGTCATTTAAAATTTGAGAAAATCATCATCCTTGGTTTCTTAAGTTTTCCTGCATAGCATCTTTCTG
This sequence comes from Rhynchomys soricoides, assembly GCA_019843965.1. Lineage (NCBI taxonomy): Eukaryota > Metazoa > Chordata > Mammalia > Rodentia > Muridae > Rhynchomys > Rhynchomys soricoides. Next base: position 27,690 of record JADRCH010000016.1, on the reverse strand, counting down.
ACCACACACAGACCTGAAAATCCCAAATTAAAAATGTTCTGTACTCATTCCAAAATAATCTTCCCTGGATCCTAGGGAGTACCTTGAAAGATTTTTCATTATTTTCCTTTTATTTAATTTTTTTTTCATTTTAAATGTTTCAGTATAGGTTTAATTATGTGAGTGTAGGTCTAAATTCTCAATCTCTCTCTCTCTCTCTCTCTCTCTCTTTCTCTCTCTCATTTCTCTCTCTTAACTCTCTCACACACATGTGTGTTTGCATGTGTTTGCTTCTTTCCATTGTATGTAGTGATATACACAGATAGTAATCTTGGAGTTTTTAAAATAAACATAAACCAACACATACACACAAACACAAACACACAGACACACAGACACACAGACACACACACACACATATATATATATATATATATATATATATATATATATATATATATATTATATCCAGGTATCTTTCTAACTATATGGCTAACCAAATGGAATTGGATTTAATACTCTCTTTTGGGATGAATCCCTAATAATACTGATTTTCCTTACTATAGTATGAAGTATTCACCTGAACTTCTTTATCTTAGCCTGAAGACTTTTTACATTTTCTCCTTCGAGTATGACAGTGTGATACTATTGTTGGGTAATTGTTTATTCACAACCCCTCAATAAATGATAGAACTTGATCTTCAATATTTCCCTACAATTTCTATACAACTCACATCTACATTTGTGGTATGATAGGAATAAGCTTGAGTATGTTACCTATGGATTTTCTGAAATGTTGTGCTCTTCATTGTCCTTATTCAAGTGCCACAATTTGTACTGCATAAGACATTGTCGTTCAATTTTTGTATCAAAAGAAACACAGTACAATAAGTAGCCCATTACCTCTTTGCTATAATTTAGTACAATACACTCAAATTTTTCCCTGAAAGAATATTGATGGTGTTCCATACACATTTGTTTTACAAATATGAAATGGAAGGTCAGACAGTCTTTATATCTCTTCTACTTGATAAATATTGTTTAAATTCTTCCAGTAATTTTGGGAATTTATAGTAATCATTTTTGTATTATATACTTTCTTCTCTCACATCTGCATTTTTTATTTGTATTCTTTAAAGAACATACCAATTTTATGTACTCATATTATATATAAATGCACATATATACACAATTTCATTTTTGAAGCATAAATTAATGTCATGTATATATGGTGTCAGTTGTTTGTGAATCAGTGCTTTTAGTTATAACCATTCCGTGTTAGTTAACTAACGAGAGTGTTATTCTTTTTATCAATTTTCTGACTGTTCTCAATTTCTTTTCGGTTCTGAAATACACTATTGAGTTCTGAGTCCTGAGATGCCCAGAGACACTTTCATATTTGTATTGTCGTGACATATTTTTCACTTTTTCTTGGTAACTATGGTTTGGATATTTTATGTGTAGAGATTGTGTTTGTTACACAAAGACAGTTTTAAAGTATCCATATTCTATTTTTCTGGATATTATAATTTTTCTGTCTACCTTTCTGTATGTGGTCTAATTCTTGCAATTCTGGTGTATGGTGTGGAATCATCAGTGCTTGTTAGACAGAGAAGTATAAATTCTATGCAGTTTAATGAGTGCAGTAATCTAGCACTTATTGTTGTAAATTAATAAATCTGCTGAATGTGACAATTAAAATAGTTTGTGGGTTACAAATTTTACTGTTTCATAGAGTTAGCAGGTTAAGCTTTACCGTTGCATTTCACCATATTACCTGACAAGTGAAGTAATGTAAGTTTAACTTATTGGTCTTAATTTCTCTCACATACTGTGTTTTAAAATACATTACAGAGCAAACATATTGTGAATATTAAGATATGAGAACAGTATCACATATAAAAGAAACAAAATTTAAAACAAAATAAAAAGTTACAGAAACACACAAAACATAACATGGAGAAATGGAATAAAATGAGGGACAGACCACTAAATGTGTTGGGGTTGGAAGGACCTGAAGCAACAGAACCACAGTACAATGAGGGACATTATAGAAAGGAGTAAAAGTATTCTTACTTTTACCATGCATTATTCATTTAGTAATAATTGAATAATTGTATTCAAACTGTATTATTTGTAAGCATATATTACTTCAAAGTAAAATAAATTTATATACTTAAAATTAAAAACTATGTGCAATGCAAAATGAAAACTGTAGCATACATGTGAACATGATAATACAAACTATTGCTTCTCAAGGGAAAGTAAGATAGGGATAATTAGAAAGTATATTCAGTGCAGGTATGTAAACTGTCAGAAGCTTGGTTCACTTGTGTCATGGAGGTTGAGAGTGTTAGGTGCTCCTTGTCTTCATCTACACATGTGCTGCTCTCAGGCAAACAACATAATCTCCATCATATTTCTTAAAATGTCTGTCAATTATGGAAATTCAAAAGTTGAAACTTGAAGATAACTTTCCAATAAATCCTCAGAGTTGGGATGGAAGAAATGTGCAGTATTTGTAGGCACTTGTCGAATGTGTGGCAGAGGGAAAGTAATATTTCTCAGGGAAGATTAGCATCAGAGGGTACTTATGCTCCTGTAGATCTCTCTGCATCTCATCACATATCAACATTACTACATCAGGTAAGTGTGTAATAAAAAGAGATGAAGTTTACTTGCAATCAAATACTGGTTACGGATATTGTGATTAACCTTAATATATTGTATATATTTAACAAATTATATGAAATATATGATAAATTTTCATAAATAATGTTTTCTTAATAAGAATTCTATAAGTTTTCAAATAAACCCCATACCCATATATACAACATGCAACCCTAAATAAAATTGTAGCACAAATATACACGCACACAATGAAATGATGGTAGTATGTCTAGATTTTGAATATTTCTTTTCTAAAATAAAGTCCTCTTTATATTTTTTTATCATTATTGGAATTTAACACTCATGGTAATATATGGTAATTTGATTGATGAAACTGGACACAAGACTTTCTTGTGTTGCTTCAAGTGCATTTTCTGTATGTTGTAAGGCACATGAATATATTAACTAGTGTGAAAAATTCCAAATAAACATAGTTTGTCAGGGTTTGATGCAGAAAGATTACACAGGATCAGTTCTGTGTTGTATTTGACGGCATATAATAGCAAGCAGGATTCCAGAGACACAAGTGGAGGCTTAATTAGAGGTAACAATAGCCAGGCATAGGCTCAAAGGCAAAGGCATTACTGGACAGTTTTATCCGTGTTTAAAGAGAGACAGAAATCACAGAATAACGATACAGTATTTTGATATGTTTCCTTTATTTTATCTTTTTATTTATTTATTTATTTATTTATTTATTTTATTTTTATTTCTGATGCAACAGGCAGCTAGGCTCGAGCAGAACTGCATGAGCTTTGATGGAAAAATATCCATGGTAACAACAGGCTTTTCCTTTTGTATCATTTTCGAGATCACCCTCCTGATAGGTCCCAACACTTTTCTCTATTTTCCTAAGAATTAGCAGCCAGTCAGAAGAAACCACGACTAAAGAAATCTATTCATATAAAAAATAAAAAATTCCAGTAATCGCCCTGGTTTATATCTAGCTGTCATCTAGTAACAGGTTATTGCCAGAGATTCACAACAATCTGCTTCTTGTAGAAGGAGGAGTGCTCAGGAGACCTATGAAAATGAAAAGAAAACGACAGCGTGGCCAGGTAACTTGCTATGGTTCTACAGATGCTGAGAGTGAAACTGCTCCTGTTGGCTGTGTAAAGTATTTATAATTCTTTCTGGCCATTGCTTCAATTTTAAGATATATCATTCAGGACTTAGCTTGGAAATTCTGCTTAATCTGCAAAGGTTGCGTATTATGACAGGCTACAATATCTGACAGTGACAGGAGACCTGTTGCTCCTTACTACGTTTGGGCGAACTTATATGGAATGGATTTTAGGTCAGGACAGCAATTCTCCTCTGACAGCATGAAACTTTCTGGAACATTCTGTGACATCACGTTACCTAGTATGTCAATATTCTCAGAGGGAACAAAACCCCAAAGGCTACAATTCTCCCACATTATCATCTTGCTACTATTTAAGGTCTCAGATTTTGTACATTACATTTCAATCCAAGTTCTAATATACAGTTTATGTTGTTATTGTTGGGAACAAACACATTTCTATGTGCATAGTTACATAACTGTGTACTTCATGAAGTTAGTATATTCAAAGCAACGAGTTTTCTGATAGTACAGTCAAAATGCTTAACATAAAAAAAAATTCTTTGCTATTCTTTTAATTTTGTAACCAAACAAACTAAAGATTTCAGATACCACCCTATATCCATGAGTCATAATATGTATGTTAGGTTAGTTTTATTGCGTTTCCTCATCAAATTTATGTATCACTGCATATTTTTTTCAATTGTGTTGATTAGATATCATCATGTAGCTCTTGCATAATTTTAAATTCATGTTTGTATTTTTGTGCATAAACTTGGAGCCTCCGTTCCATTTAATTTTATTTAAATATTGATATGTGGAAGAATCAATTGATTTTAGTAGGTTGTATTATCATCACATATCACACATGGATTTTATATAATGTTAGGATATCACTTAAAATTACCATCATTATTTTATAACAGGTAGTGTACTTTTCAAAGTCTTTAGGCTTTTCATATATACTGTTCTGGTAACACTGTAGTTAAATATACAGTTGTTGATCAGTAGTTGGTCTGATTGTTGTCTACATCATGTGTGTTCATTTTGTTCCTATGTGTCTAACATAAAGCTTATAAGGAAAGAATTTATCATATTTTGTGACTCATTAAAGAGAGGTGAATGTGCATCTGAATAAAAAAGCCGGCAGTTTTAATTGAAATAGAATGGAAGAGATGGATAAGGGAATAAAGGAGCTGATGAAGTTTACAGCCTCATGGTGGGAGTAAAAGTGTCAACACGCCACACCACCCAGAGCACACAGAGACTGGACCACAAACCGAAGAATACACATGAAGGACCCATGGTGTTGGCCCCATTTTTGGCAGAGGGCCATCAGTTTGAGGAGAGGCCATTGGTACTGAGGGTTTTATGTGCCCCAGTGTAGTAGAATGCTAGGAAAGAAAGACATGAGTGGGTAGGTGAGTGAGGGAGCACCCTCATAGAGGCAGGGTAATGGGGAATGATATAGAGAGTTTCCAAAGGAGAATACAGTTGAAATGTAAATAAAGCAAATAATAAAAAATAAATACAGTAAATGGTTAAAGACAAAGTATCAGTAGAATTTATGCAAACTTTATTGTTTATTGGTAAAGAGATGTCTAAATAGTTGAGTGTGAAAGATCAAGATAACCAATGACTGTTATATGTGAAAATACACACATCAAGAAGCAGATAGTTACTGAAGCCCTAGTGTTTTAAATTTTGAATAGCTGGGATAGTAATGTGTTGCCTTCATGACAGTATTCTGCTCAGATTCCTTGGAAGAACGATTCTAAATAAATAATATCTGTTATCAAGTTTATTTGTTACATTTCTGCAGTAATGAAAAGAACGGTTCTGCTTCTCAGTTATCTGAGAGTTTTCGATGAGGGGCTTGGATTTATAAATACAGGAATACTATTCAAAAAAATTACAACAGGTTTTCAATAAGAATTTTCCAGTGAGAATTCTCTAAAAAATGTGCTTCAGTCTTCATTAAACCACTGTAGTGTGATAATCATCAGTAGTTTATTGCATACTACTTATGCCTCTGAGAAACTTGACTCAACAGCACCTCAAAAGGAAAGAAGAGATATAGGAATAGATGAAGGTACTCTCTAGTGCTCTATTCCAAGGCAAACAGTAGCATTCTAATCAACCACCTGTGCCACCCAGTAAATAGTTTCTCAAGCTTGGATTATAATATGTTTTCATCCCCTCATTAAAAGACAAGAAAAGGAAAGAAAACCTTTCTCTACTAACCACATGTTCAGACAATTAATTGTATGGAATTCTATACTACTGAGTGTATCCTTTTAAGAGGATTGAAAATACAGGCCAAAGACAAGTATCTGAGCTATGTTGTGTCATTTAAAATGAAAGAAAATCATCATCCTTGGTGTCTTAAGTTTCCTGTATAGCCTCTTTCTGACCAAACACAGACCTGAAAATAACAAATAAAAAATGTCTGTAAACATTCCCAAATAATCTTACCAGGTACCTAGGGTGTACCTTGAAAGAATTTTCACTATTTTCCTTTTAATTATTTATTTTTCCTTTGAAATGTTTGAGTATTGGTTTAGTTATATGAGTGTAGGTCTAAAACCTCCATATCTCTCTCTTTGTCTCCTTCTGTCTCTCACTCTCTGTCACTCACCTTCTCTCGGTCTTTCTTTCTCTCTGTCTCTCTGTCTTTCATCTCTCTCTTTCTCTTAACTCTCTCACACCTATGTGAGTGTGTGCATGTGTGTGTGTTTTTACCATCATATGTAGTGATATACACAGATAGTAATCTTGGAGTTTTTAACATAAACACAAATAAACACACACACACACATATACACACACACACATCTATCTTTCTATCTATCTGTACGGCTAACTAAAGGGAATTGGATTGAATCTTCTCTTTTGGGGTGAATCCCTAATAATACTGATACTCCTTACCATAGTATGAAGTATTTGCCTGCCCTTCTTTATCTTAGACTGAGGATGTTTTACATTTTCTCCTTCATGTTTGACAAGGTGATGTTTTTGTGGGGTATTTGTTTATTCACAACCCCTTAGTAAATGATAGAACTTAATCATCAATATTTCTCTACAATTTCTATGGTACTCACATCTACATTTGTGGTATGTTAGTAATTAGTTTGAGTATGTTAGCCAAGAAATTTCTTAAATGTTAAGCTCATCATTGTCCTTATTCAAGTGCCACAATTTGTACTTCATAAAAACATTGTAGTTCAATTTTTGGGTAAAAAGAAACACAGTACAATAACTAGCCCATTTCCTCTTTTGTATAATTTAGTACAATACACTCAAATTTTTCCCTGAGAGAGTATTGATGGTATTCCATATACATTTGTTTTGCAAATATGAAATGGAAGGTCAAATAATCTTTAAATCTTTTCTACTTGAAAAATATTGTTTAAATTCTCCCAGTAATTTTGGGAATTTATAGTAATAATTTTTGTATTGTATTCTTTCTTATCTCACACCCACATTTTTTATTCATTCTCTTTAAAGAACATGCCATTTTCTCCTATTGATCTTATATACAAATGCATATATATACACAATTTCATTTTTGAAACATAAGTTAATGTCATGTATATATGGTGTCAGTTAACTAACTCGAATGTTAGTCCTTATATAAGTTTTCTGACTGTTCTCATATTTCTTTTGGTGTCTGAAATAGACTACTGATTTCAAAGTCCTTTGATGTCCATGGACACGTTAATATATGTATTGTGGTGACATAGATTTTTTTAATTTTTTGTGGAAACAATGGTTTAGATATCTTATATGTAGAGATTCTGTTTGTTAAACAAAGATAGTTTATGAATAATCATTTTCTGTTTTTCTGGATATTATAATTTTTCTGTCTACTTTTCCCTATAAGATGCAAGCCTTGCAATACTGTTGGATAGTATGGAATCATCAGTAAATGTTAGACAGACCACTGTAAATTCTATGTAGTTTAATGTGTGCAGTAATTTTCCTCTTAGAGTTGTAAAATTAATAATTCTGGTGAAGGTGACAATTAAAATTGTTTGTGAGTAGAAAGACAGATAAAAATTTTACTGTTTCAGAGAATTAGCAGGTAAAGCTTTTCCTGTACAGTTCATCACATTACCTGACATGTGAAGAAATGTAGGTTTAACTTATTGGTCATAATTTCTCTCTCATACTGTGTTTTTAAATACATTACAAAGCAAACACAGTGTAAAAACTACGATGTGAGTACAGGATAACAAATAAAAGAAACAAAATAAGAAATACACAAATAAAAAAATAATCACACAAAACAAACTTGTAGAAATGGAATAAAATGAGAGACATACCACAAAATGAGTTGGGTTGGAAGGACCTGGACCAGCATAACCACAGTATGATGAGGGACTTTATAGAAAGGGTAAAATAATTCTTAATTTTACCATGCATTATTCTTTTAGTAATAATTGAATAACTGTATTCAATCTGTATTATTTGAGTGTATGTATTTCTTCAAACTATAATAAATTTATACTCTTAATATTAAAAACCAGGTGCAATGAAAAATGAAAACTGTAGCATACATGTGAACATGATAATACAAACTATTGCTTCTCAAGGGAAAGAAAGATAGGGATAATTAGAAAGTATATTCAGTGCAGGTATGTACACTGTCAGAAGCTTGGTTCACTTGTGTCATGGAGGTTGAGAGTATAAGGTGCTCGTTGTATTCAGCAAGATATTCAGCATGTGCTGTTCTCAGGCAAACAATATAATCTCAGTCATATTTCTTAAAATTTCTCTCAAGTATGGAAATTCAAAAGTTGAAACTTGAAAATAACTTTCCAGTAAATCCTCAGAGTTGGGACGGAAGAAATGTGCAATATTTGTAGACACTTGTTGAATCTGTGGCAGAGGGAAAGTAATATTTTTCAGGAAAGATTAGCATCAGAGGGTACTTATGCTCCAGTAGATCTCTCTGCATCTCAGCACATATCAACATTACTACATCAGCTAAGTGTGTAATAAGAAGAGATAAAGTTTACTTGTAATCAAATACTAGTTATAGATATTGTGGGTAACCTCATTATATTGTATTTATATAACAAATTATATGAAATATATGATAAATTTTAAAAATAATGTTTTCTTAATAAGAATTCTATACATTTTCCAAAAAAAACCTATAGTCATATACACAACTCACATCCTTAAATAAAATTGTAACAAAAGTACACACACACACACACACAATGAAATGATGGTAGTGTGTCTAGATTTTGGATATTTCTTTTCTAAAATAAAGTACTCTTCATATTTGTTTAACATTATTAGAATTTAACACTCATATTAATATTTGGTAATTAGCTTCGTGAAATTGGATGCAAGACTGTCTTTTGATGCTTTAAATCCATTTTCTGCATGTTGTACAGCACAAGATTATATCAACTACTGTGATAAATTTCCAAGTAAACATAGTTTGTCAGGGATTTGGTGCAGCAAGATTATACAGGATCAGTTCTGTGGTGTGTTTGACAGCAAAAAATTATAAGCAGGATTTCTGAGACACAAGTGGATGCTTAACTAGAGGTATCATTAGCCAGACACAGGCTCAAATGAACAGGCATTTACCCGACAGTTTTGTCTGTTTTTAATAAAAGACAGAAATCACAGAATAATTACACAGTATTTTGATATTTTTCCTTTATTTTACCTTTTTTTTAAATTTATTTCTGATGCAACAGGCAGCTAGGGGCGAAAAGAGCTGTAGGAGCTTTGATGGAAAAATCTCCATGGAAACAACAGGCTTTTCTTTTTGTATCATTTTCAAGATCTCCCTTCTGATTGGTCCCAAACCATTTCTCTAGTTTCCTAAGAATTCACAGCCAGTCAGAAGCAACCACGACTAAAGAAATTTATTCATATTAAAAAAAAAAAATTCCAGTAATCGCCCTGGTTGATATCTAGCTCTCAGCTAGTACAAGGCTCTTGCCAGAGATTCACAACAATCTGCTTCTTGGAGAAGGAGGAGTGCACAGGAGACCTGCGATGAAAATGAAAAGAAAACGCCAGCATGGCCAGGTAATTTGCTATGGTTCTCCAGATGACTGTGTAAGGTATTTTTAATTCTTTCTGGCCATTGCTTCAATTTTAAGATATATCATTCAGGAGTCAGGTTTGAAATTCTGCTTTATCTGCAAGGGTTGCTTATTATGACAGGCTACAATATCTGACAGTGACAGGAGACCTGTTGCTCCTTACTACGTTTGGGCGAACTTATATGGAATTTATTTTATATCAGGACAGCAATTCTCCTCTGACAGCATGAAACTTTCTGGAACATTCTGTGACATCATGTTACCTAGTATGCCAATATTCTCAGAGGGAACAAAACCCCAAAGGCTGCAATTCTCCCGTATTATCATCTTGGTACCATCTAAGGTCTCAGATTTCTTACCTTATGTTTCAATCCAAGTTCTAATATTAGGTTTACATTGTTATTGTTGGGAACAAACACATTTAGATGTTCATAGTTACATAACTTTGTACTTCATAAAGTTAGGATGTACAAAGCAAAGTTTTCAGATACTACAGTGAAAACGCTTAACATAAAAAAAAAATCTTTCCTATTCTTTTCATTTTGAAACCTATCATACTAAGGATACCAGATACCACCAGATGTCCATGAGTCATAATATGTATGTTAGGTTATTATTATTGTGTTTCTTCATCAAATTTATGTATCACTGCATATTTTTTCATTTGTGTTGACTATATATCATCCTGTAGCTTTTGTATAATTTTATAAATTCATGTTTGTGTTCTTTTGCATAAACTTGGAGCCTCCGTTCCATTTAATTTTATCTATATATTGATATGTGGAAGAATCAATTGATTTTAGTAGGTTGATTTATCATTACATATCACACATGGATTGTATTTAATGTTGGGGTATCACTTGAATTTACAAACATTAATTTACATCAGATAGTGTCCTTTTCAAAGTCTTTAGGCTTTTCATTCACACTATCCTGGTAACTCTGTAGTTAAATATATAGTTGTCAATCAGTAATTGGTCTGATTGATGTGTATATCATGTGTGTTCATTTTGTTCCTATGTGTCTAACATAAAGCTAATCAGGAAATGATTTATCACATTTTGTGACTCATTCAAGAGAGATTAATGTGCATCTGAATAATCAAGCAGGTAGTTTTAATTGATATAGATAGGAAGAAATGAAGAAGGGAATAATGGAGCTGAGCCAGTTTGCAGCTTGATGGTAGGAATAAAAGAGTCAATAGGCCACACCACCCAGAGCATGCAGAGAATGGACTACAAACCAAAGGATACACATTAAGGGTCCATGGTGTAGGCCACATTTTTGGCCAAGGAAGATCTTGGTGACCATCAGTTAGAGAAGAGGCCACAGATACTGAGGGTGTTATGTGCCCCAGAGTAGCAGAATGTTAGGGAGTAAAGACAGTAGTGGGTAGGTGGGTGGAACACCCTCATAGAGGCAGGGTGATGGCTGATGATATAGGGAGTTTCCAAAGGGTAAAACATTTGAAATGTTAATAAAGCAAATATCAAAAAAAATAAGTAAAATAAATGGTTTAAGACAAAGTATCAGTAGAATTTATGGAAACTTTATTGTGTATTTCTAAAGAGGTGTCAAAGTAGTTGACTCTGAAAGATTAAGATAGCCTGTGAATGTTATTGGGGATAATACACACATAAAGAAGCAGATAGTTACTGATGCGGTAATGGTTTAAATTTTGAATATCTGGGATAGTAATGTGCTGTCTTCATAGCAGTATTCTGCTCAGATTTCATGGAAGAGCAATTCTAAATAAATAATATCTGTTATCAAATTTATTTGCTACATTTTTGGAGTGGATGAAAACCAGGGTTCTGTTTCTCAGTTTCTGAGATTTTTCAATGTGTGGCTTGGATTTATAAATATAGGACTAGTTAAAATATACCATCCTAAGAGATTAATCAGATATCCTCTAAACGAACCACTAAGTAAAGGCTAATATCACATCCTAATCACTTGGAGTCTTGAAGATTTTAAAGTTATAAGTACCAGTCAATGTTTATTTACCATCAGCTTCAGTAATGAAATGAAGGGTTTACATAGAAATAAATTTCTTAGTGGATTAAATGTCCATCCTGGTGGAGATAAGAATTGATGTTTCTTTTTATGGGTCACGTACTTGGGCTAAAAATAGACATAGTCTGCAATGAATAATCACCTGGTATTGACTGTTTAATTGTAGTTCTAGGTAATCTTCCCATATATTTGTTTATTCTCATAATATGATAGTATATTCCATGACTATAAAATCAATTTTCCAATTCTTAGTTTACATTACTTGCTTCACCTTTCTTTGTACTCAAAAAAATTACAACTGGTTTTCAATAAGGATTTTCCAGTGAGAATTCTCTGGAAAATGTGCTTCAGCCTTCATTAAATTACTGTAGTGTGATAATCATCAGTTATTTATTACATACTACCTATGCCTCTGAGAAACTTGACACATTAGCACCTCAAAAGGAATGAAGATATATAGGAATAGATGAAGGCATTCTCTAGTCCTCTATTCCAAGGCAAACAATAGCACCTGTGCCACCCTGTAAATAGATTCTCTATATTGTCTTGTAATATGTTTTTATCCCCTCATTAAAAGACAAGAAAATGAAAGAAAATCTTTCATTGGTATGCACAAGTTTAGACAATTAATTGTAGGGAAATCTATACTACTGAGTGTATCCTTTTAAGAGGATGGAAAATAAGGCCAAGGACAAGAATCTGAGCTTGGTTGTGTCATTTAAAATATGAGAAAGTCATCATCTTTAGTGTCTTAAATTTTCCTTCGTACCCTCTTTCTGACCACACACAGACCTAAAAATAACAATTAAAAATGTTCTGTAAACATTTCAAAATAATCTTACCTGTATCCTAGGGAGTACCTTGAAAGATTTTTCATTATTTTCCTTTTATTTATTTTTTTTTCCTTTTAAATATTTGAGTATTGGTTTAGTTATGTGAGCGTAGGTCTTAAACCTCAATCTCTCTCTCTCTCTCTCTCCCTCCCTCTCTCTTGCACTCTTTCATTTCTCTCTTTCTCTCTCATCTCTCACTCTTAACTCTCTTATACACATGTGTGTTAGCATGTGTTTGCTTCTTACCATTTTTTGTAGTGATATAAACAGATAGTAATCTTGGAGTTTTTAACATAAACACAAACAAACACACACACACAGACACACACAGACACACACAGACACAGACACACACACACACACACACACACACACATATATATATATATATATATATATATATATATATATATATATATATATATGGCTAACCAAGTGGAATTGGCTTGAATATTCTCTTTTGGGATGAATCCCTAATAATACTGATGCTCCTTAGTATGGTACGAAGTATTCGTTGTACTTCTTTATCTTAACTTGAGTTCTTTTTACCTTTCCTCCTTAGAGTTTAACAAGGTGATGATATTGTTGGGTAAATGTTTATTCACAACCCCTCAATAAATGATAGAACTTGATCTTCAATATTTCCCTACAATTTCTATACAACTCACATCTACATTTGTGGTATGATAGAAAAATGCTTGAGTATGTTACCCATGGATTTTCTGAAATGTTGAGCTCTTCATTGTCCTTATTCAAGTGCCACAATTTGTACTGCATAAGACATTGTCGTTCAATTTTTGTATCAAAAGAAGCACAGTACAATTAAGTAGCCCATTACCTCTTTGGTATAATTTAGTGCAATACCCTCAAATTTTTCCCTCTGAGAATATTGGTGGTATTCCATATACATTTGTTTTGCAAATATGAAATGGAAGGAGACAGATTTTATATCTCTGCTACTTGAAAAATATTGTTGAAATTCTTTCCAATACTTTTGAGAATTTAAAGTAACAATTTTTGTATTATATATTTTCTTCTATCACACCTGAATTTTTATTCATTCTCAGTAAGGAATATGCCATTTTCTCCTATTGATCTTATATACAAATGAACATATATACACAATTTCATTTTTGAAACATAAGTTAATGTCATGTATATGTGTCAGTTGTTTGTGAATGAGTGTTTTTAGTTATAACCATTCTGTGTTATTTAACTAACCAGAGTGTTAGTCCTTATATAAGTTTTCCGACTCCTCCCATATTTCTTTTGGTGTCTGAAATACATTACTGATTTTGGAGTCCTGTGATGTCCAGAGACGAGTTAATATATGCATTGTGTTGGCATATTTTTAAATTTTTCTTGGTAACTATGGTTTAGATATTTTACTTGTAGAGATTGTGGATGTTACACAAAGACAGTTTAAAAATAGCCATTTTCTATTTTTCTGGATATTATAATTTTTCTGTCCACATTTCCCTATATGATGCAAGTCTTGTAATACTGTTTTAGAGTGTGGAATCATCAGTAAGTGTTAGACAGACCAGTGTAAATTCTATGTAGTTTAATGTGTGCAGTAATTTACCTCTTACAGTTGTAAAATTAATATTTCTGTTGAAGGTGACAAAATTGTTTGTGAGTAGAAAGTTAAAAATTTTACTTTTTCAGAGAATTAGCAGTAAAGATTTTCCTTTACATGTCATCACATTAACTGACATGTGAAGTGATGTAGGTTTAGCTTATTGGTCATTATTTCTGTCACATACTGTGTTTTTAAACACATTACAAACCAAACACACTGTGAATATTTAGATGTGAGCACTGGATCACAAATAAAAGAAACAAAATTAAAAAACACAAATAAAAAAGCCAGAATCACACAAAACATAACTTTTAGAAATGGAATAAAATGAGGTACATACCACTAAAAGAGTTGGTTGGAAGGACCTGGACCAGCAGAACCACAATACATTGAAGGACATTATAGAAAGGAGTAAAATAATTCTTACTTTTACCATGCACTACTCTTTTAGTAATAATTGAATAACTGTATTCAATCTGTATTATTAGTGAGCAGGTATATCTTCACACTATAATAAATTTATACACTTAAAATTAAAAGAAACATGTGCAATACAAATTGAAAACTGTAGCATACATGTGAACATGCTAATACAAACTATTGTTTCTCAAGGGAAAGAAAGATAGGGATAATTAGAAAGAATATTCGGTGCAGGAATACACATTGTCTGAAGCTTGGTTCACTTGTGTCATGGAAATTGAGAGTTTAAGGTGCTCCTTGTTATCAGCTACACATGTGCTTCTCTCAGGCAAACAACATAATCTCAATCATATTTCTTAAAATTTCTGTCAAGTATGGAAATTCAAAAGTTGCAACTTGAAGTTAACGTTCCAGTAAATCCTCAGAGTTGGGACAGAAGAAATGTGCATTATTTGTAGGCACATGTTGAACGTGTGGCAGAGGGAAAGTAATATTTTTTCAAGGAAGATTAGCATCAGAGGGTACTTATACTCTTATAGATATCTCTGTATCTCAGCACATATCAACATTACTACATGAGCTAAGTGTATAATAAAAAGAGATAAAGTTTACTTTCAATCAAATACTATTTTTGATATTATGGGTAATCTTTATATATTGTATATATTTAACAAATTATATGACATATAAAATAAATTTTTAAAAAATAAATTTTTTCTTAATAAGAATTCTTTAAGTTTTCAAATAAACACCATAATCATATACACAACACGCATCCCTAAATAAGATTGTAACACATATATACACACAAAAATGAAATGATGGTAGTATATCTTGAGTTTGGATATTTATTTTTTTTATTTTTTATTTTTTTTAGTTTCATATTTTACTTACATTTCAAATGTTTCCCCCTTTCCAGATCTACCCTTTGGAACCTCACCATTCCCTCCGCCCTCCCCCTGCCACTATGGGGATATTCTCCAACCCACCCACCCACCCCACCTCCCACCCACTCACGTCTTACCTCCTCTACATTCTCCTATACTGGGAGATATAACACCCTCAGGCCCAAGGGCCTTTCCTCCCCCTGATGGATAACATTTTCTAAAGTAAAATCCTCTTCATATTTGTTTATCGTTATTAGAATTTAACACTCATGGTATTATGTGGTAATTAGCTTGATTAAATTGGACACAAGACTGTCTTGTTATGCTTAAAGTGCATTTTCTGTATGTTGTAAGGCACATGAGTATATCAACTAGTGTGATAAATTTCCAAATAAACATAGTTTTTCAGGTTTTTGGTGCAGAAAGATTTCACGGGATCAATTCTGTGGTTTGTTTGACAGCATATAATTACAAGCAGGATTCCTGAGACAGAAGTGGATGCATAATTAGTGGTACCATTAGCCAGACACAGAATCAAAGGCACAGGCATTACTGAACAGTTTTGTCTGTGTTTAATAAGAGACAGAAATCACAGAATAACTACACAGTATTTTGATATTTTTCCTTTATTTTATCTTTTTTTTATTATTATTTCTGACGCAACAGGCAGCTATGGGCTAGAAGAGGTGGAGGAGCTTTGAATGAAAAATCTCCATGGTAACAACAGGCTTTTCCTTTTGTATCATTTTCGAGATCACCCTGCTGATTGGTCCCAACCCTTTTCTCTATTTTCCTAAGAATTAGCAGCCAGTCAGAAGCAACCACGACTAAAGAAATCTATTCATATTAAAAAGAAAAAATTCCAGTAATCGCCATGGTTGATATCTAGCTCTCAGCTAGTACAAGGCTCTTGCCAGAGATTCACAACAATCTGCTTCTTGGGGAAGGAGGAGTGCACAGGAGACCTGCGATGAAAATGAAAAGAAAACGCCAGCATGGCCAGGTAACTTGCTATGGTTCTCCAGATGCTGTGAGTGAAACTGCTCCTGTTAGCTGTGTTTGATATTTTTAATTCTTTCTGGCCATTGCTTCAATTTTAAGAAATATCATTCAGGGCTCAGCTTTGAATTTCTGCTTTATAAGCCAGTGTTGTGTATTATGACAGCATACAATATCTGATAGTGACAGGAGACCTGTTGTTTCTTACTATGTTTGGGCGAACTTAATGGAATGGATTTTATCTCAGGAAAGCATTTCTCTTCTGTCAGCATGAGACGTTCTTGAACATTCTGTGACACCATATTACCTAGTATGCCAATATTCTCTAAGAGAACAAAACACCAAAGGCTTCAATTCTCCCATATTATCATCTTGGTACCATCTAAGGTCTCAGATTTCTTACATGACATTTCAATCCAAGTTCTAATATTAGGTTTATGTTGTTATTGTTGGGAATAAGCACAGTTAGATGTTCATAGTTACATAACTGTGTACTTCATTAAGTATATGCAAAGCAAAGAGTTTTCAGATTCTATAATCAAAATGTTTAACATAAAAAAATTTCTTTGCTATTCTTTTAATTTTGAGACCTAACATACTAAGGAGTTCATATACCATCTGATATCCACAAGTCATAATATGTATGTTAGGTTAGTTTTATTGTGTTTCTTCATTAAATTTTTGTATTACTGGATATTTTTTCAGCTGTGTTGATTAGATATCATCCTGTGGCTCTTGTATAGTTTTATAAATTCATGTTTGTGTTCTTGTGCATAAACTTGGAGCCTCCCTTCCATTTAATTTAATCTAAATATTGATATGTGGATGAATCAATTGATTTTAGTAGGTTGATTTATCATTATCTTTTACACATGGATTGTATTTAATGTTGGGATATCACTTGAAATTACAAACATTAATTTATAAGAGATAGTGTCCTTTTCAAAGTATTTAGGTTTTTCATATATACTATCCTGGTAACTCTGTAGTTAAATATACAGTTGTTGATCAGTAATTGGTCTGGCTGTTCTGTACGTCACGTGCGTTCATTTTGTTCCCATGTGTCTAACATAAAACTAATCAGGGAAGACTTTATCACATTTTGTTATTCATTCAAGGGAGATGAATGTGCATCTGAATAATCAAGCATGGAGTTTTAATTGAAATAGAATGGAAGAGATGGAGAAGGGAATAAAGGATCTGAGCCAGTTGGCAGTCTCATGGTGGGATTAAAAGTGTCAACAGGCTACACTCCCCCAAACACCCAGAGTCTGGACCACAAACCAAAGAATGCACATCTAGGGCCAATGATGTTGGCCCTATTTTGGCAGAGGAAGACCTTGGTGACCATCAGTTAGAGGATAGGCTGTTGGTACTGAGGGTGTTGGGTGCCCCACTGTAGGGGAATGATAGGGAGGAAAGACAGGAGTGGGAAGGTGGGTGGGGGAGCATACTTTTAGAGGCAGCTAATGGGGGATGATATAGGGAGTTTCCAAAGGGGAAACATTTGAAATGTAAATAAAACAAATAATAAAAAATAAATTAAATAAATGGTT
The DNA here is from genome assembly GCA_019843965.1 of Rhynchomys soricoides. Classification (NCBI taxonomy): domain Eukaryota; kingdom Metazoa; phylum Chordata; class Mammalia; order Rodentia; family Muridae; genus Rhynchomys; species Rhynchomys soricoides. The sequence goes on along the minus strand of JADRCH010000016.1, from coordinate 9,611 downwards.
AATGACAAAGTATCAGCAGAATTTATGGAAGTTTTATTGTATATTGCTAAAGATTTGTCTATGTAGTTGACTGTGAATGATTAAGATAACCTATGACTGTTATGGGTGAAAATACACACATAAAGAAGCAGATAGTTATTGAAGCCCTAGTGTTTTAAATTTTGAATAGCTGGAATAGTAATGTGTTGCCTTAAAGGCAGTATTCTGCTCAGATTTCTTGGAAGAAAGATTCTAACCATATAATTTCTGTTATCAAATTTATTTGTTACATTTCTGCAGTGGATGAAAAGAAGGGTACAGTTTCACAGTTTTCTGAGAGTTGTCGAAGAGGGGCTTGGATTTATAAATATAGGACTAGTTAAACTATACCATCAATTGGAGATTAATCAGATATCCTCTATATGTACCACGAAGTAACTGCTAAGATAACATTCTAGTCACTTTGGAGTCCTGAATATTTTAAAGATATAACTGCCAGTTAATGTTTATTTGCCATCATCTTCAGTCAAGAAATGAGGGTTTTACATATTAAATATCCATCCTCATGGAGATAAGAATTGATGTTTCTTTTTATGGGTCACATACTTGTGCTAAAACATGACATAGTCTGCAATGAATAATCACCTGGTATTGATTGCTTAAATGTAGTTCCAGGTAATCTTCCCTATATATGTGTTTATTCTCATAAAATGATAGTGTATTCCATGTCTATTAAATCAGGTGCCAATTTCTTAGTTTACATCATTTGCTTCACCATTTCATTGTATTCAAAAATTAAAACAGGTTTTCAATAAGGTATTTCCAGTGAGAATTCTTTGAAAAATATGCTTCAGTGTTCATTAAATCAGTGTAGTGTGATAATCATCAGTCGTTTATTGCATACTACCTATGTCTCCGAGAAACTTGACTCAACAGCACCTAAAAAGGAATGAAGAGATATTGGAATAGATGAAGTCACTCTCTAGTCCTCTATTCCAAGGCAAACAGTAGCAAACTAGGTCAACCACCTGTGCCACCCAGTAAATAGATTCTCTAGCTTGGCTTGTAATATGTTTTCATTCCCACATTAAAAGAAAGAAAAGGAAAAGAAAACCTTTCTCTAGTTTCCACATGTTAAGACAATTAATTGTAGGGAAATCTATACTACTAAGTATATCCTTTTAAGAGGATTGAAAATACAGTCCAAGGACAAGTATCTGAGCTTTGATGTGTCATTTAAGATACAAGAAAGTCATCATGCTTGGTATCTTAAGTTTCCTTTGTAACCTCTTTCTGACCACACACACACAAACACCTGAAAATAACATATTAAAAATGTTCTGTAAACATTCCTAAATAATCTTACCAGATAGATAGGGTGTATCTTGAAAGATTTTTCATTATTTTCCTTTTACTTATTTTTTTTTTTTACCTTTTAAATGTTTGAGTATTGGTTTAGTTATGTGAGTGTATGTCTTAAACATCAATTTCTCTCTCTCTCTCCCTCTCTCTCTCTCTCTCTCTCTCTCTCTCCCTCTCCCTCTCTCCCTCTCAAGCTCTCACACACACACTCTCATCTATCTTTTTCTCTTAACTCTCTCACACACTTGTGAGTGTGTGCATGTGTGTGCTTCCTACCATCTTATGTAGAGATATGCGCAGATAATAATCTTGGAGTTTTTAACATAAACACAAACAAACACACACACAAACACACAGAGACACAGACACAGACACACACACACACACACACAAACACACACATAAACGTATCTCCAGCTATCTATCTTTATGGCTAACCAAATTGAATTGGATTGAATCTTCTCTTTTTGGGTGAATCCCTAATAATACTTATACTCCTTACCATAGTACTAGGTATCCGCCTGTACTTCTTTATCTTTGACTGAGGAGTTTTAACATTTTCTCCCCTCGAATTTGACAAGGTGATGTTATTGTTGGGTAATTGTTTATTCACAACCCCTCAATAAATGATAGAACTTGATCATCAATATTTCCCTACAATTTCTATGCAACTCACATCTATATTTGTGGTATGTTAGGGATAATCTTTAGTATGTTAGCCAAGGAATTACTGAAATGTTGAGCACATCATTGTCCTTATTCAAGTGCCACAATTTGTACTGCATAAAGACATTGTTGTTCAATTTTTGGATCAAAAGAAACACACTACAATAACTAGCCCTTTTCCTCACTGGTATAATTTAGTACAATGCACTCAAATTTTTCCCTGAGAGAATATTGGTGGTATTCCATATACATTTGTTTTGCAAATATGAAATGGAAGGTAAGACAGTTTTTATACCTCTTCTAATTGAAAAATATTGTTTAAATTCTTCCAGTGATTTTGATATCTACAGTAATAATTTTTATATTATATACTTTCTTCTCTCACACCCGCATTTTTTATTCATTCTCTTTAAAGAACATGCCATTTTCTCCTATTGATCTTATATACAAATGCACACATATACAAAATTTCATTTTTGAAACATAAGTTAATGTCATAAATATGTGTCAGTTGTTTGTGAATGAGTGCTTTTAGTTATAACCATTCTGTGTTAGTTAACTAACTAGAGTGTTATTCTTTATATATGTTTTCCAACTGTTCTCATATTTCTTTTGGTTTCTGAAATACACTAATGATCTCTGAGTCTGTGATGTCCAGAGACATGTTAATATATATATTGGTGATATATTTTTTTAATTTTTCTTGGCAACTATGGTTTAGATATTATATGTGTAGAGATATTATATTGTATTTGTTACACAAAGTTTAAAAATAGCCATTTTCTATTTTTATGGATATTACAATTTTTCTGTCCACATTTCCCTATATGGTCTAAATCTTGCAATTCTGGTGTATAGTGTGGAATCATCAGTGAGACAAGTGTAACTTCTAAGCAGTTTAATGTGTACAGTCATTTACCTCTTATTGTTGTAAAATTAATAAGTCTGTTAAAGGTGACAATTAAAATTGTTTGTGGGTTACAAATTTTACTGGTTCAGAGAATTAGCAGGAAAAGATTTTCCTTTACATTTCATCACATTACCTGACATGTGAAGTAAGGTAGGTTTAGCTCATTGGTCATAATTTCTCTCACATAGTGTGCTTTTAAATACATTACAAAGCAAACACATTGTGAGTATTAAGATATGAGCACAGGATCACAAATAAAAGATACAAATAAACAAAAAAATTAAAAAATACAGAATCACACAAAACATAAATTGAAGAAATGTTATAAAATGAGGGACATACCACTAAAAGAGTTGGGTTGGAAAAGGCCTGAACCAACAGAACCACAATATGATAAGGGACATTGTAGGAAGGAGTAATATAATTCTAACTTTAACATTCATTATTATTTTAGTAATAATTGAATAACTGTATTCAATCTGTATTATTTGTGACAATGTATTACTTCAAACTATAATAAATTTATACACTTTAAAAATTATGGGCAATGCAAAATGAATACAGTAGCATACATGTGAACATGATAATACAAACTGCTGCTTCTCAAAGCAAAGAAAGATAGAAATAATTAGACAGTATATTCAGTGCAGTAAAGTACATTGTCTGAAGCTTTGTTCACTTCTTCAATGGAGGTTGAGAGTGTTAGGTGCTCCTTGTCTTCATCTACACATGTTCAGCTCTCAGGCAAACAACATAATCTCAGTCATATTTCCTAAAATTTCTGTCAAGTATACAAATTCAAATGTTGAAACTTGAAGATAACTTTCCAGTAAATCCTCGGAGTTGGGACGGAAGAAATGTGCATTATTTTTAGGCATTTGTTGAATGTGTGGCAGATGGAATGTAATATTTTTTAGGGAAGATTAGTGTCAGAGGGTACCTATTCTCCTGTAGATCTCTCTGAATCTGCGTACATATCAAAATGACTACATCAGCAGTGGGTGTATTATAAAGAGGTAAAGTTTACTTGTATTCATATACTAGTTATAGATATTGTGAGTAATGTTAATATGTTGTATTTATTTAACACATTATATGACATATAAGATAAATTTTAAAAAATGTTTTCTTAATAAGAATTCTATAAGGTTTCAAATAAAACCCACACTCATATACACAACATGCAAACCTAAATAAAATTGTAACACAAATATATGCACACACAATGAAATGATGGTAGTAGGCCTAGATTTTGGATATTTCTTTTCTAAATTAAAGTCCTCTTCATATTTGTTTATCATTATTAGAATTTAACACTCTTGGTATTACGTGGTAATTAGCTTGATGAAACTGGACATAAGACTGACTTGTGATAATTCAATTGCATTTTCTATATGTTGTAAGTCACATAAATATATCAACTAGTGTGATAAATTTCCAAATAAACATACTTTGTCAGTTTTTTGTGCTGGAAGATTACACAGAATCAGTTCTATGGTGTGTTTGACAGCATATAATTACAAGCAGCATTCCTGAGATACAAGTGGAGGCTTTAGCCAGACACAGGCTCAAAGGCACAGGCATTACTGGACTGTTTTGTCTGTGTTTAATAAGAGACTGAAATCACAGAATAACTACACAGTATTTTGATATTTTTCCTTTATTTTATCTTTTTTTTTTTTCCTGATGCAACAGGCAGTTAGGGGCAAGAAGAGCTGCAGGAGCTTTGATGGAAAAATCTCCATGGTAACAACAGGCTTTTCCTTTTGTATCATTTTCGAAATCACCCTCCTGATTGGTCCCAAACCATTTCTCTAGTTTCCTTAGAATTCATATCCAGTCAGAGGCAACCATGGCAAAAGAAATCTATTCACATAAAAAAAAAAATCCAGTATTTGCCCTGGTTGATATCTAGCTCTCAGCTAGTACCAGGCTCTTGCCAGAGATTCACAATAATCTACTTCTTGGAGAAGGAGGAGTGCTCAGTAGACCTGCAATGAAAATGAAAAGAAAACGCCAGCATGGCCAGGTAACTTGCTATGATTTTCCAGATGCTGTGAGTGAAACTGCTCCTGTTGGCTGTATAAGGTATTTTTAATTCTTTCTGGACATTGCTTCAATTTTAATATATATCATTCAGGACTCAGCTTTGAAATTCTGCTTTATCTGCAAGCATTGTCTATTATGACAGCCTGTAATATCTGACAGTGACACGAGCCCTGTTGCACCTTACTATGTTTGCGTGATCTTTTATGGAATGGATTTTATATCATGACAGCAGTTCTCTTCTGACAACATGAGACTTTCTGGAACATTCTGTGACATCACATTACCTAGCATGCCAATATTCTCTGAGGGAACCAAATCCCAAACAATGCAATTCTCCCATATTATCATATTGCTACCATGTAAGGTCCCAGATTTCTTAAATTACATTTCAATCCAAGTTCTAATATAAAGTTTACGTTGTTATTGTTGGGAACAAGCACATTTCGATGTTCATAGTCACATAACTGTGTACTTCATGAAGTTAGGATATTCAAAGCAAAGAGTTTTCAGATACTACAATGAAAATGCTTAACATACAAAAGCTTATTTTCTTTTCTTTTAATTTTGAAACATAATATAGGATTTCAGATACCACCCGATATCCAGGAGTCATAATATGTATGTTAGGTTAGTTTTATTGTGTTTCTTAATCAAATTTATGTATCACTGCATATTTTTGCAATTGTTATGATTAGATATCATCCTGTAGTTCTTGCATAATTTTAAAAATTCATGTTTGTGTTCTTGTGCATAAACTTGGAGCCTCTGTTCCATTTAATTTTACCTAAATATTGATATGTGGAGAATCAATTTATGTTAGTAGGTTGATTTATCATTATATATCACACATAGATTGTATTTAATGTTAGAATATCACTTGAAATTACAAACATTAATTTAGAAAAGATAGTGTTGTTTTCTTAGTTTTTTGGCTTTTCATACATTCTATCCTGGTACTCTGTAGTTAAATATACAGTTGTTGATCAGTAATTGGTCTGATTGTTCTGTACATCATGCATGTTCGTTTTGTTCCTATGTGTCTAACATAAAGCTAATCAAGGAAGAATTTATCACATTTTGGTGCTCAATCAAGGGAGATGAATGTGTATCAGAATACCAACCATTTTATCTGTTTTCCTAAGAATTCACAGCCAGTCAGAGGCAACCATGGTCTACGAAATCTATTTACATAAAAAAGCAAGCAAACAAACCAACAAACAAACAAAAACCTCACAATGATCCAGTAATAACCAGTTGATATCTAGCTCTCAGCTAGTACCAGGCTCTTGCCAGAGATTCACAACAACCTTCTTCTTGGAGAAGGAGGAGTGCTCAGTAGACCTGCGATTAAAATGAAAAGAAAACGCCAGCATAGCCAGGTAACTTGCCATGGTTCTCCAGATGCTGTAAGTGAAACTGCTCCTGTTGGCTGTGTAAAGTATTTTTAATTCTTTCTGGCCATTGCTTCAATTTAAAGATGTATCATTCAGGACTCAGCCTTGAAATTTTGCTTTATCTGCAAAGGTTGTGTTTTATGACAGCCTACAATATCTGACAGTGACAGAAGACCTGTTACACTTTATTATGTTTGGGTGATCTTATATGGAATGGATTTTATATCAGGACAGCAGTTCTCCTCTGACAGCCTGAAACTTTCTGGAACATTCTGTGACATCACGTTATCTAGTATGCCAATATTCTCAGAGGGAACAAAACCCCAAAGGCTGCAATTCTCCTATATTATCATCTTGCTACCATGTAAGGTCTCAGATTTCTTACATTACATTTCAATCCAAGTTCTAATATAAACTTTACGTTGTTATTGTTGGGAACAAACACAGTTCGATGTTCATAGTCACATAACTGTGTACTTCATGAAGTTAGGATATTCAAAGCAAAGAGTTTTCAGATACTACAATGAAAATGCTTAACATACAAAAATTTATTTTCTTTTCTTTTAATTTAGAAACAAAACATACTAAAAATTTCAGATACCACCCTATATCCAGGAGTCATAGTATGTATGTTGGGTTAGTTTTACTGCTTTTCTTCATCAAATTTATATATCACTGCATATTTTTTCAATTGTGTTGATTAGATATCATCCAGAAACTCTTGTATAATTTTATAAATTCATGTTTGTGTTCTTCTGCATAAATTTGGAGCCTTTGTTCCACTTAATTTTATCTAAATATTGGTATGTGGAAGAATCACTTGATCTTAGTAGGCTGATTTATCATTATATATCACACATGGATTGCATTTAATGTTGGTATATCATTTTAAATTACAAACTTTAATTTCGAACAGACAGTTTCCTTTTCCAAGTCTTTAGGCTTTTCATTCATACTATCCTGGAAACTCTGTAGTTAAATATACAGTTGTTGATCAGTAATTGGTCTAATTGTTCTGTACATCATGTGTGTTTGTTTTGTTCCCATTTGTCTAACATAAAGCTAATCAGGAAAGACTTTATCACATTTTGTGGCTCATTCAAGGTAGGTGAATGTGCATCTTTATAATCAAGCATGGAGTTTTAATTGAAATAGAATGGAAGAGATTGAGAAGGGAATAAATGAGCTGAGGCAGTTTGCAGCCTCATGGTGGGAGTAAAAGTGTCAATAGACCACACACCCCAGAGCACCCAGATAACGGACCCTAAACTAAAGAATACACATATAGGACCCATTGTGTTGGCCCTATTTTTGGCAGAGGAAGACCTTGTAGACGGTCAGTTAGAGGAGAGGCCATTGGTTCTGAGGTTGTTAGGTACCCCAGTGTAGCAGAACTCTAGGGAGGAAAGACAGGAGTGGATAGGTGGGTGGGGGAGCACCCACATAGAGGCAGGGTGTTGGGGGATGATATAGGGAGTTTCCAAAGGGGAAAACCTTTGAAATGTAAATAAAGCAAATATCAAAAAATAAATAAAATAAATGGTTAAAAACAAAGTATCATTAGAATTTATGGAAACTTTATTGTGTATTCCTAAAGAGATGTCAAAGAAATTGACTGTGAAAGCTCAAGATAGCCTGTGACTGTTATGGAGGAAAATACACACATAAAGATGCAGATAGTTATTGAAGCCCTAATGTTTAAAATTTTGAAAAGCTGGTATAGTAGTGTGTTGACTTCATAACAGCATTCTGCTCGGATTTCTTGGAGGAACGATTCTAAATAAATGGAGTGGATGAAAATTAGGGTTCTATTTCTCAGTTTTCTCAGAGTATTCTATGAGGAGCTTGGATTTATAAATAAAGGACTAGTTAAAATATACCATTATTAGATGATTAATCAAATATCCTCTCTAATTACCACTAAGTAACTGCTAAGATCACATCCTAGTCACTTTGGTGTCTTGAATATTTTAAAGTTATAAGTGCCAGTCAATGTCTATTTGCCATCAGCTTCAGTCATGAAATGTGGGTTTTACATAGAAATAAATTTCTTATTCTGGATTAATTGTCCATCCTGCTGGAGATAATAATTGATGTTTCTTTTTCTGGGTAACATACACAAATACTTGTGCTAAAACAGGACATAGTCTACAATGAAAAAAATCACCTGCTATTGATTGGTTACATGTAGTTCCAGGTAATCTTCCCTATATATGAGTCTATTCTCATAAAATAATAGTATAATCCATGTCTATTAAATCAGGTGTCAATTTCTTAGTTTACATCATTTGCTTCACCATTTCTTTGCACTCAAAAAAATTACAATTGGTTTTCAATAAGGAGTGAGAATTCTCTGAAAAATGTGCATCAACCTTCATTAAATTACTGTAGTGTGATAATCATCAGTCGTTTATTGCATACTACCTATGCCTCTGAGAAACTTGACACAATAGCACCTCAAAAGGAACAAAGAGATATAGGAATAGATGAAGGTACTCTCTAGTCCTCTATTCCAAGGCAAACAGTAGCATTCTAGGTCAACCACCTGTGCCACCCAGTAAATAGATTCTCTAGCTTGGCTTGTAATACAGTTTAATCCCCTAATTAAAAGACATTAAAAGGAAAGAAAATCTTTCTCTAGTATCCATATTTTCAGGCAATTAATTGTAGGGAAATCTATACTATTGAGTTTATCCTTTTAAGAGGATTGAAAATACAGACCAAGGACAAGTATTTGAGCTTGATCGTGTCATTTAAAATACAAGAAAGTCATCCTCCTTGTTGTCTTAAGTTTTCCTGTATAGCCTCTTTCTGACCACACACAGACTTGAAAATAACAATTTAAAAATGTCTGTAAACATTCCCAAATAATCTTACCAGGTACCTAGGGTGTACCTTGAAAGATTTTTCACATTTTCCTATTTTTTTTTGTATTTTTTTCCTTTCAAATATTTGAGTATTAGTTTAGTTATGTGAGTATAGGTCTAAAACCTCAATCTCTCTCTCTCTCTCTCTCTCTCTCTCTCTCTCTCTCTCTCTCTTCTTCTCTCCCTCTCTCTCATGCTCTCTCTCTCTCATCTCTCTCTTTCTCTTAACTCTCTCACACCTATGTTAGTGTGTGCATATGTGTGCTTTTTACCATCATATGTAGTGATATACACAGATAGTAATCTTGGAGTTTTTAACATAAACACAAATAAAACCACACACACACACACACACATACACACACACACACACACACACACACA
>JADRCH010000015.1:15370736-15439912 GCA_019843965.1 Rhynchomys soricoides | reverse complement strand
TGGAAAGCATAAATACAGAATAAATATCCAGAGAAGTAAGAGGAAAGAGTAGGGAAGTTTACTTGGCTAATCTAGAAAAAACAAAGGAAGAAAATAATCAGTAGATCTTCTCTGGGTGAGATAGAGGACTCTGAGTACGTGGGAATGTTCTTTCAGGAATAATTTCCCATCTCTAGTGAGATGAGACATGGCATCTCTGTTTAGAGAACAGGTCCCTTGTTAAGTCTCACCCTTTAGAGTATCAAGCTGCATGTTCATCAGTGAAGTGCATGTTGCTGCTATGGAGGAAAAGTAAACACAGGATGAAAACAGACCAGGAGGAACTGCAATTCAAGCTGCCATGGAAGTCTGCAACACTGTTATAGAAACTTGAACTGCCATTTACACTGTAGATGATATGATTATTTTGTTCATCACAAATATTTCTTAAACAACATAGACTCCAGTGCTATCAGGTTGAAAATGATATGTAAAAGTCTCCTGCACAAAGTAACATGGTTCTCAGGACTACTCCTCACTGTGTCTTTGCAAGCATGCTCACATGTACTGAGAAACGAAGTCAACATTGTTTCTTTCCAATAAAGACAAATTGGTCACCCTGAAAGAGGATGTAAGGTGGGAAACAACGCCAGTCAACTCTCTGGAAGTAAGAGCAGCAAATACAAGACCCTCTGTGGAAGACCATAGCACTGGCACCCTGAGGAGCCAGCAAGGAGCCTGGAGACTGGTGCTCAGGGACTGAGAGGCAGCAGATGGAGACAAAATGGAGAGGTGAGTAAGCAGCACCCTTTCAGATCAGAGCACCCAGAACAGAACAAGCCACCAGAGACTTTTGACTCTAATAATTTTATTAGAGTGGGAGGAAGGACTCTGAGTGTTTTCAGGCAGAGTAAACACAACATGATTTACATCTTAGAAGGCTCACTTTGGCTGTTCCGGGGGAAAGAGATCATGTAGAAGTGACTGAAACCAAAGCAGACGCCAATGCAATGCAATTAATTAGAATGGAATGGGACCTATACTCCCTGATTTTTGGTTCACAGGAGCAAGAGGCTTACCTAGCTTCAACTTTCTGCTAAAGGCTTTTCATAAGAACCAGTCCCTTTCCTCCACACAGCTTTTATGCTAAGGATGAAGGGCTGCCACTCCATCATTTAGAAGGAAATCCCAACCCTATACTGTGTGCTCTGAAGGTGGTGATAGCAGTTGCAATGGTAATTGATATTTTTAAATAACCAGTGTGGTTTTTTTCTTTTGCCTTTATAAACAAATGAGTGTAAGTTTATTGGTTAAAAGCACCTATTACAGAGGAAACAAAGTGAAGACCAGGCATCATTTACAAAAATGAAATTTTGTAGAGGCTGAAGAGATGGCTCAGTGGTTAAGAGAACTGGTTGCCCTTCCAGGCTACCTGGATTCAATTCCCAGCACCCACATGGCTGCTCACAGGTGTCTGTAACTCCAGTTTGAGGAGATCTGAGACATTCAGATCAATGCACATAAAATTAAATCGTTTTTAAAAATAGGGCTTTGTGAATAATACAGGTTTGTTGTAAAGAATTGGGAAAAAACCCTTTATTTCTTGCTTTTATGTTTCTAGGAACATATAGGAGGCAAAAATTAAAAGACCCTTCATTCTTTTAATTATTTACATAATTACATAGGAAAATACAAGACTATATGGATATAGAATAGATAGAAATGAAAAGAAATAACTGGATCCATACCTAAAATTCCAATTCAGATTTTGGCCAAGAAGGGGATAATGAAGGAACACACACACATACACACACACACACACACACACACACACACACACATCTCTCAAATTTTAGGTCCCTGGAAACAATTCCTACTGTAGGGCACTGCTGTCTCTTCCTATGACACATAACTTGACCAAACAAAGAACTGTGGGAGAATCAAGCTTTGGAAGGTCTGTACCCAGGAAGCAGCTAAAGTTTAAGGTGAAACACTTATGCTTGAGGTATAGCACCATTACAAAATTGACCACTTTGGGCAGAATGGCACAAAAGTTGATATCCAGAGGTACCTATGCCCTGATGGAACAGAGATTGTGGCTATGGAAGGGTGGTCACCAGGTGCACTTAATAGATGACAAAAATTAAGACTTGGGCAATATATTCTCATCAAGACAGGAGTAACTAGAAAGGGCCATCCCTCTTAAAAGCCGCCGAGTATACACATAAAGTGTCATTAACAGGATACAGATTATTCCCAATCTCTTTTAAATCATTTTCCAGGATGCTGAAGCCAATTCTCAGAGAACCCAAATACCTTTTTAAATCTCCAACACGAATACCTGTAGTGCCTTTTTAAATTATTAAAAGTAGACTAATTTGTACATTGGAGTTTTCTGCTCACTCTGTAGACAGTTCAGGAGAAATGACCAGGATGTTGCTAACAAAGTGAATACCACACATTGTCTCTGCATATCCAAGGCAGTTAAATAATGTGTTACTATGACACAGACAACCAACAGTTTTGTTTGTTTGCTATGTGTCTGCCCTGACTGACTTTTAAGTCGTTAACTCTAACATGACAGTGCAGTAACTGTGTAACCATGAGCCCAGAAAAGAAATACATTGCAAGTCTATAGCTGTAGGTACAGCACCGAACATGAGAGACATGTCATGTCAGTAGACAGATAGGTGGAAACATGACGGTGGAAGAACCAGAGGTGGCAACTGATATGTCATTAGACACAAACATACATAAAGACATCAGATACAGACAGTTATACTGAGATTCGCGATGCAGAAGGATGTTCAACCTAGCTACTGGAAGCTTTCTAGGGGCAAGATCTGGGAATATCCACAGGGAAGTCTGGGAGTCTCCAACAGTGGGACTCTCTGGGAGCAGCCATGGTGGTAGAGATTCCAATCCCCACAACAGCACATGAACTTGGTGTTGCTCCTCCCCCAACGGCTCCAAAACCACACTCACAGTTCCATACACTGACACTGCCCTGTCAATCATGCAGAAACTGAAGCCATCTTGAAGACCACGATTTTTTTATTTTTATTTTCGCCTTCGTGAGCGCATACACGCACAATCTGTACACAATTTTTAATTCCTGCTGTTCTCATTCTCTCAAACCTCTTACTGTGAGTGAAATAAAATCAACATGAGACAGAAAAAATGTTTCAACCTATAAGGATACAAGGATATATACTTTATAAAATCACACTGTAATATAATAAATGGCACATCTATCTCTATCTCCGTTTATTGTATTACCTCCACCCACGTGTTACCTCGCAGGATAAGTGAGAATTTCACAGAGAAAATGTCTATTGTCAAGAATTTCTACTATTATTCTTTTAATTCCTACGTTATTCCCGAATTCACTTTGAGTTGAGCAAAAGCAGAAGGAATCCACCACAATCATGCTGAGTCAGGTCTGCTTCGCTTGGTTGGCTAGTTTTGAGCATTACTACCGAATCTCACCATCCAAAGGAAATTTATCCCTTAACCTCCCATTGTATTCCAAACCAATCCTTTGACTTCCTCTTCACGGTTCCTGTAACACCACTTAGCATAACCTTTCTTATCTGGTTTCAGAAATCCACGAAGCATTAAATCTCAGATCTGAAGCACTGAGCTGAGACAGTGGCCTCTGTTTCTCAGGGAGACTATACATAAGCTAAAGAATCTTTGCAAGAAATATCTATGGAATTCAACTGAGTTCTTTCCGGGGGTGGGGGGTGGGGTGAGGAAATCTAAAACCAGCTGGAGAAGTTTGTCTTTCCAGTAGCTGGGCTGTGTCTGCAGAATGGAACCTACGTGGAATTTTCCATTTGATCTTGTAACTCCCATTTGTCACTAGTTTCATGCTGGGCTAACAAGTTTCCCTTGGAGCTACCTTTCTCAGTTGCCCTCCAAACCATCTTGCTCACCTGGCTGACAACTAGAAAAATGGGGAGGGTAAGATTGTCCATTAAAATTCTGTAGCCATAGGGCACTGACACTGACTTTTAAACAAGATCCTTAATAAACAAAAAATCATTCTATTTCTCTGTTGCTGAATAATTGTACATTGTATTATGTTAATCATATCTCATTAAATTTTTAATTAGCGTATCTAATTTGCATAAGATATTAGTATATGATTCATTTTATTATTTGAAATTTCATTTAATTCTCATCTTTGTTGGGTGTGTCATTATTTAACTGCTGGCAGGTCTGGAAAGTCCTGCTATACATCTTCTATTTTAACATAATAATTTTAACATTTTTATTTAATATTATTATTAAATTATGAGATGATTATATAATGCAAAAATAGAGAAAACTTGGATTTTATGTGTACACATTTTTATGAGAATCCTGAATACAGTGATCACTCAAGTTAATTCCTAAAGGAATAAATTCAAACTAGGTGCTTGGTCTTCTTTAAGGACATTTTCAACATTTCTGAAGACTTCCTAATGGATCCACATAATAAAAAGAAGATATTTAGCTACCAGATTTGTAAGTTGGTTTTCTAACTTGGAAATAATGCACCTTTATTTACCAGTAGACCAATTCAATATATGAATGTGTCCTGAGAATAAGCTAGGAAATCATGCCTGATGGTCTGTACTTGAATATGCTCTTCTAAAATGGGTGTGCATATCTTACTCTTTCCCAGGGTCCTGCTTCTAGGCATTTGCAATATTACCTAGAATTACTAAAATGCTCACTTGGGTTCTCTATGTAAATCATATGCCGATGCATTATTCAGCTGCGAGCTGAATGGGAATGCTGCAGACCTCTGCAGACATTATTGTAAATGAGATTGGGAAGCCCATTCTTAAATACTTTCTACCCGGCTGTGTTCCCTTAATCTCTCATCTCATGCCCCATCTATGCCATATTGCTTCTCAAACATTGGAAACTGGTAAAGTAGTTTCTAGCAGCATGTATGTTTTGCTTTTATAAATAAGGGATTTTTTTCCCCTAAAACTTAGTTGCTATTCATATTTTATGAATTCTATACAAGGTAAAAGAGCTGTAAAGAAATGGTTCCTAAATTTAAAATGTGCTTTTCTTGTTATGGAATAAAAATATATACCACTCCCTATGTACAAGATGTATGATTGAAATAAGTAAAAATATATATTAAAAAGTAATTTGCCTTATTGTTTAATTAGATGTGGTCCATTTATAACAATTCAAAAGTTTAAGTATGATATATTGAGTGTTTTTAAATTTTTAGGAATCTTTCTCAAATACATACATACAACACAGAAACAGTAATAAGATGGTTGCATTAAATTTTCCTGTATTTAAAATAAACAGTTGGGTATCTTTAGTGCAGCTCTCTTGAAACACCATAGTCTTTCTCCCTTTACTTTTAAGTTTATGTTTTAAAAAAACCAAGGAAAATTATTAATGAGAAGCTCATCTTTGACCATGGTTTTTATGAGCTATCAATGGAATAAAATATCAACACACAAAACAGATTTATTAACTCTTTCAAAAAGTCTAGGTAACAAAGAGAAACACTGACCATAGCAGGAAGACTTTGAGAAAACAGATGTGAAAACGGATGATATAGCTTAAAGTCCTTATTATAGCACAGCTTCTTACTCCTTGAGTAGCTACTCAGTTACTACTCAAAAAAAAAAAAAAAATCTGATAATAAGCAATAGCTCTCCATACAGCCAGCATAGAAGATAAAGTACCACTTGAATCTAGATGACTTTAGGATAAAGCAACAACAACAAATTTTGGAAGACATATTCACCATCTTTACTTAGATCCTATCTTCAACCATGAAATCATTCAGTATGCTTCTGGCCATACATTGGAGTGTATCTCATTAATGATCTTTTTTCTGTAATAAAAACTGAGTAAATAGCCAATTAATTCCCCAATCTGAAGTTATATTTATTCTGTAAAGCTGCGCATTTTGGCAAAGTGTGGAATTCCTGAGAGACTTTGCATTATCTACTTGACTTTCATAAAATCAAGTTCAAGCATGCATTCTACAAAACTGATAGGCTCCTTCAAAATGTCAGCTTTATCTGAGATATTAGAATAATAAAATAATATTTACTTAGTAAAGTGAAGATCAAGTGGGACGGAGTGTTTAGTGTAAAGACTCCATCACTATCAGACATCTCTTTTCTCCTCCCCAAAACAAATTTGAGCAGAGAGCGGAGTCCATATAGTACAGCAGTGCCCAACCCACTATATTCCATCAACAAGTATTGGAGGATTGCTTTTCATTGCCTACTAATGTGGAAAAATAGTAATGAAGTCATCTCACCACAAGACAGTGTATTTTCATGGTTGGATTTTAGTAAAATTGCCAATAGTCTTTGGTTAAAGCATACAAAAATCTCTGAAGAAATGAACCGAGGATGAAACTTCATTGGTCTGATTTACAGATTTATAAATAGCAATAATTTTAACATTAATCTAATATTTTGTATTTTCTAATATTTTTATGTAAAATGAGCTCTGGAAAGCCAAAGACTCTAAGACACAAAGAAGCCTGTGTCAGGCTTAATAGAATGGAGAGAAATGTTGTTAGTGGAATGGAGAGGCCAACTTTTGCATATGGCAGACCAGATTTCACACCATTAGACCTTGGGTTAGTCCTTGGGCCTCAATTCAGCAAGGTACCATTGGTGAGGAGCAAATTGAACCACCTGTCAGGATATGGAAATAGAAAATATTTGCCTAGTGGTACAAATAACTGGCATTTAGTGATGAATCCTTTAAAATTAAAACAAAGATTATAGATTGGTGTTTGGAGCAATCCTTGAGTTCTTGTTCTGAAAACACATGCATCCTAGTGAGAAGATGCCTTCGAATTGAGCACATTGTGATGATAGGAAAACAATGACAGTGGTAATCTAAGAGATTTCTTAATTTATGGTCATAATGGTCAGGCTGATGGTGTAGGACCAACATGATTTGGTAAGTGTCCACAGTCCTGATTATTTACAGCATCAGGTGATGGAAGATGTGAGAATGAACTATGATGATTCCACACATGATCTGTTGTGACATAAATGTTAAATTATCCAGCTCTGACTCACAGGAATCCTTTAGGCAGAAGTAGAAAGGGTTTGACAGACCAACATTGCAACACTGTGGCATGCTAATAAAGATTCAGCTTTTATTTTTCAGTATACTGCTGGATCTAAGGGTAGAAGAAAATTAGCTAAGTTTGCATGAGGAGCTGGAATTGGATACAAAAAAGATTCTTCATTTTTTAAAAAATTTGGTATAGGTTAAAATTTGTGCAAGATGGCTAGATTGAGTATAAATTACATTGTTAGTAGTAAAACTATGAAATTTATGGACAGATTTTAAAAAATAGCTTATAGACAATAAACAGTATTTGTTCTGATAAAAGTATAAAGACATGAGATATTGTTTTTAATCTCTATAGTCCCCCTTCTTTTTTTGTTTTTTAAGGAATTTCAAAGGGATGTTTAAAAGCTTCTTAGCTAAGGTGCCAAGCCAATAACCACAAAAAAAAAAATTACCTGTAACATCCATAGATTGGACTGAAAATTTCTATTCTTCAGTTTGTCAAAATAATGCTAACACTCCTGTGTTTATCAGGAACCAATATTCCTTAATCATCAGGAAGGTTTGGAACTTGAAGGAAGGGTAGCTTTTCCAAGCAGGCTTTGAAAGTATCTGTTCCATAAAATTCACAGCAGTTCCTTGCAACAGCTTGGTCATAACTGACTTTGGGTATCATTCTCAAATATGACATTGCATAGATATCTTGGTGTACAACCTTTATTTCCAATTATATAAACCTCCATAGGCTTATATTGTAATGAATATTACAATAATCTATAAGACTCTGTATTCAGAAGGGATCAGGAAATGAAAAACTACAGACACATAGTCTAGCAATTTCAAGGTTTATTGATTGGTTAAGAAAATAATAAAGGGAGTCCCTAGAGCCAGAAAGTAGAACATTAAAACATCAACAATATTCTGTACAAAGATTTGCATATTCTCTATAAGTATGTTCACTCACTAATTGTTTTCTGTTGATCTGTTTTGTTAGATGTTCCATGAACTTATTAGCTTCTCTACTGCAGTTAAGTAAACCCTGGCTTGATCCAAAGATATGGTTTCAAACTATTTAAATACCAGTAGAAACTAGGTCTTCCTATGCCTGCCACTTCTGACTTGTGGTTTAATGCGAGTGCTTTTTAAGAACATATCAGAATAAAATATAAACCACCTGTGGATGACAAATGACTTCAAATAGCAAGGATTAAAGATCTAATGAGTGTTTGCTTTAAAAAAATATACAATTGATATGACATTTTTCAATATTTGGTTGGTTTTTCAACTACGTGGTTACCTGTCCTTTCTCTCTCATTCCCTCCCTTTCTCCCCCCTTTCTACTCTCCATTGTGTCCTTTCTTGTACTCTTCCTTCCTTCTTCCCTCATTCATTCATTCATTCATTCATTCATTTCTTCAATTTGTTTTTCTGGGTCTACCTCAGGGCTTTGCACATGATACACGCAGTCTGCTACAGAGCTCTGTTCCTAATCAATATTATTTTCCATTTTCCAGCTTACAGCTGTTTAATATCAAGCAAAGGGGCACTGGAAAACATGAACCCAAGGGACATAGAGGTATTCTGGGAACTTTATTCCATTCTTATATATTATAATAATATTTTTATCCATACAAATACAAGAGGAAAAGTTAAACATCACTTATTAACAGTGTTCCCCCACCATTCAAAATGTCACAGAAATCTCATTAATTTTGCAAATCCGTCTTGAGAAGGTTAATGATCTTTTGTGATTTTCTAGGTATCCTCAAAGTCAGTTTTTAGATTAAGATTTCCTTGAGGATTTAAGTTGGAGGGAACAAAATGTCACTGTCAGGAGGTTCGGGTACTGAGAAAGGATCACAAGTCTCTAAGATATAATACTTGGCTAACCATTCAAAGGGACAGTAGAAGAGAAGAGGAGGTAGTTTTCAAGGAAGTGCTGGTACTTTTAGGGAATCAATAATATGGTAGTGTCAACATAAATCATGAAGAACTGCTCAGACAGATCTCAAGGATCGGGATAGACTATTGGGCAAAGGAAAATTTTGTACTATTTCCTATTAAGAGCAGAACAAAGAAAACTGCGTTGTTTTAACACAAAGTGAAACTTGCTTTACATTAGTATGCTACTGGCATTACACCTTCCAAAGCAGTCTCATCGTTTCTCTGACACCTTCCGTTGTTATTTCCTTCCAAAAGTAAAGAGTGCAGATACTTATGTCATACACCATTCACCATTGGAATTGTGGTAGTCCATTGCCTAAATTAACTCTACCCCTGACCAAAGCTAGACAATAGCTCACAGTTTGAACTTCTGTGTACCAATAAAAACAAAAAACCCAGAGAGGCTAGTAGTTTGACAAGGAATGAAAAGGGTACATGGAAAAGGTTGAAGAAACATGGAAAGGGTTGGAGGAAGGGAAGGGGAGGAGGAAGTAATGGAACGGTTTTTAACTCAAAAGCTGTGGCAGTCGAATTCCAAGGCTCAAAATGAGACCCTCATATAATGTGTTTGCCTTTCACAAGACACCCGCAGATGATTCACACCCTTACTCCATCCCCTAAATGGCCCTTCAATCGCTCATCACTCAGTAGTGACACACTCGGCCCCTGTTTACACCTAAGCAAGCCATGCCTTCGCATATGCCGTGGTTACACTGTGAGATAGGTGTCCAGATTGATGCTGGAAGGCACACCTGTGCAAGTGTCTGAAGCTAGACCCCTCCACAGGGTCTTGTCAGGGAGCTTAGAGTATATCTCCAAATCCTTAATAAAAAATATAAATGACCTCCTACTTATTTTAATGGTTTTTTCAGTTGTAAATAATCGTTAAAACTTAATGTATGTGAGCATTTCCTATTTGGCACAGTAGGAGAATGTCCAACAAATAGATGTTTTATGAAAAAATTATTTCTAAATATATACCTATACCTACACATACCTACCTACACACATATGTATATGTATATACGTATATATATGTATGCGTATATGTATGTGTGTATGTGTATATAGGTGTGTGTATGTGTGTGTGTGTGTCTGTGTGTTTGTGTGAGGATTTTGCACACGTAAGTGTTAGTGTCATTAGTCCAGAAGAGAAGGTTGGATCCTCTACATCTGGAGTTACAGGTGATTGTGACCCACCTGATATGACTCATAGGAACCTAACCCATGTCCCTATGAGATCAGGAAATGCCCTCTGAGCCATCTCTCCAGCCCTAAATGCATATATTAAAATTCTAATCAGAGCTTCCTTAACCTTAGCCTCCAGGCTGCTGGTCTACAGTTCCCTTAATTGACACCTCATTGTGTTTCATTTTATTTAATTACCAATGGGAAAAAAGCAGGTTTTCATTCTATTTTATTTTCGTGCTATCTTATTCACGGCATTTGATTTTTGTCACATAATTCTGGATAACTGTTTAGTGTAGTGTCCACTACTACTTTGATGCCCTGTGTGATGACATTTTATTTATTTTGTTTCCATGAATCGTGGACCAAACATGATGCCACTTTTACTAATTTGTTTATCTTTTTGTTTTGCTTTGTTTTTAGTTTTAATACACAATGTTACATAAGGCAATTTCATTCAAGCATGTGATGTACTTTTAGCAGATTCCTCCAAGAGCCTGCAAGCTCCTCCCCTTTCTGTTATCCCACCCCTTTTGACACAAGCCATAGATAATGGTACATCTTCACAAAGAGTCTTACCTAGGAAAGAGTATATGTCCTAATGAGAATAGAAAAGGAAATGAATAAAGATAGTTTCTAAAAGCCAAATTCCATTTAAAAATAAATCATTGCAAGTTTCTCCTCAAAGTCAAGGTTTTTGTTTGTTTTGTGTTGCTTTTAAGAGCCAGTGCCGTGATGTTGCCCAACTAATCTTGAAGTCACAATCTTCCTGCTTCAGTTTTCTCACTGCTGCAATCACAAGTGTGGCTGGCTTCAAAGCATATATATGTTTATATACTGAAAAGAATATAGAACTACATGGCCATATTTTGGCTTTAACATCTTAATGTTTTATTTTCAGTTGACTTTTACATGAATTTTTCATTTGTGGGGTGGTGAGAGTGTGCTATGTGAATGTGTGTGTGCGGTGTGTAAATGTGTATGTGTGTAAAGAAAATTTCCAACTTCTAACATGAAAATAAAAACACATATTGCCAGATGTTTTCTATTATTTTGTGTGTACGAGTGTTTTCCTGAATGTATTCATGTGAAACCATGTGCATTCTTGGGGTTGTTGGAGATCAGTAGAGGGTGTCAGACCCCCCTGGAACTGGAGATACAGATGGTTTGGAGCCATCTGGGTGCTGGGAATCTAAACCATGTCCTCTGCAAGGGCAACAGGTACTCTTAGCTGCTGAGCCATTTCTCTAGTCCCATATTACAAGACTTTATTTCAGATAAATTTCATGTTAATAGATTTTAAAATCCAAAAGATCCTTTTGGTGAGAAGAGAAATCCATTTTTAGAAATAAATCAATCTTTCCTTTTTCATAAAACCTAGTCAGGGTCCTGATGGGCTTACCACACAAGCCACTGCACAGAATATCACCCAGAAATTGCTGTTGTAGATTCATGAAATTAAAGAATAATAAACATTTTAACATATATTCCCAAATACCTAAAATATTTTAACATATACCCACAAGATATTGTATACATTCAAGAAAGACGATGCAGTTTCAAAATATGCCCAAGATGAATGTTTCTAAATCTTACATATGAAAGTCAATGGAAATCTGACATGCAAAGTTTGTATTGCTGTTGTCACTGCATCAGCAAATCACATGTAATGTTCGGATCATGTGGCAGAATGCTTCTCACAAATGAAGAGAAGGTAGAACAGAAGGAGAGAAGATACCTGTGGACTCCAGAGCATTTCTGGCCAAGAAGGATGTTTCATGAAGGTGTAAAAGCATTTCAGGCAGCAAGACAAAGAGGCAGTCTAAATTTCAACTAATGCAGAGTACACTCTCTGGACCAGTGGAAGCTCAGTGTGCTCACACATCCAAGCACAGGGGCTGCCACAGTCAGAATTGGGCAGTTAATTCCTGGATCTCAGCACAATGCTGAAAAGAACTGCTAAATATAAATTTGAATAGGTTTCTGCTTCAGACACAAGAGTCCATCACTCTGATGGGCTTCATTTGTCATCTGCTCTATCTATGTTATGCTTGGTTGTGCATACCAATTACCCAGTGATTACCAGTATTTCAAACACAGATCCATGAGTACAAAGCTTGAATCAAAATAGAAAACAAGTCAATCACGAGTAATTTTTCTCATTAATAGATCAGAGTTGTCACAGGAACATGTCGGCTATCCTCAATGCTCTGACTATAATAAAGGATTTTCCTTCCCCAGTGTTTATCTTTCTTTCTCAAAGAAAAATTCTGTTTCCGGCACCTAGGAGATGCCTCAGTTGGTAGAGTGCTTAGCAAGCAAACAGGACGACTTGAGTATGATTTTCAGCACCCACGGAAAAAAGCCAGGAATAGCACCACATACCTGTAATCCCAACACTGAGGAATAAGAGAGAAGAGGATCCCTGGAAGTCTCCAAACAATTGGTTAGCCAAATCACGGAGCCTAGGGCTCAATGAGAGATGCTGACTCAAAGATTAGAGTGTGTGATTGAAGAATACACTCATATCAACCTCTGACCTTTGCTTGCATGTATATTTGCATGTGCACCTGCTAGCATGTGAAACCACATTCAAAGAAATTAAATGTATTAACTTGTTTTCAATTTTTCTTTAGATAAAAATATGGCATTAATGAGTATGGATACACACACACACATACATATATATTCATGACATCATCATCAACATCAGATTATGTTAACTGTTTACTAAACCTATCTATCACTTCCAGAAGTATTCCTGTTTGTGTATGTATATCTGAATTTCTCTGTGCATGCATATGTGTGTAGGGAATATTTTTGGTGTTTGTTCTCAAGAATGCATTAGATACCTGTATATTAGAACATCAATTATATATTAATGAGGCTTAACATAATAAAATTTTGAAAACAAAAATATCAGATGAATGCTACATCATTCTAAGTAACAATTAATTTACAGTCTGATATAAATCCTTTATCCCCTATTGGCAGGTAATTCACTGGCAATCCCAAGATGTATGGGACATGTGCTTTGGGAACCAGTGTCTAACACTGTACTCTAAGTTGAGCTGAGCTAGATTCAATGTGTCTCAGTGAGATATTGAGTGTCTTTAGCCTTAGGTGTTTTCTTTTGAACAATGAGAAAATCTAATATATTTTATATAATATATAAGACAGCATAGAACAAAGTACAGAAGATTTTTTAAAACCCTCTGCTCACTTCAGTTAATGTACTATCTGAATGGAGAGAAAAATAAATCAAATATTAACAACACATGGGCATTAATAGTAAAGGCTACATAATGATGAATCCAGATATGCAATTGGGAAATCTGCTGAGGATTCATGGCAGAAAGAAAATGTAAGTAGGTACCATGATGATGAGGCACTTATGTGGTCACAGAAGAATGCAGAAATGGAAAAAATCAACCTGTCCCCAGGAAGAGAATAGAAACTAATCAAATGGACAGAAGACTTTGGAGGGAAGAGAGAAAAAAATAAATGCTAAATAATAGAAAACTTAAGGAGGCAAAATTTTCTTCAGGGGAATGAGTCATGGTGCTTACTAAGCATATTGAGTTTCTTGAAGGAAAGGTTATTATTGCTGAAGACTTACAGTTTTTAAAAGTAAGCAGAGAGTTGGTTAAGGACACCATTCTCTATTTTTAGTATGCAAGATTGCAAGTTTTTACATAATTCTGATTTTGCATGAACACACTACAGATTAAATTTTATTTATTGGCTATGCCCTAAAAATAAGATTTTAATTTATGAATGATATATAAAAGTCTTAATGGGGCAATTAATGTCTATTCATAGCTTACACAAGTTATCTAATCCACTATCATGGATTAAATCAAAATAAATTTGGCTGGAAAACCCTTCACATGGAATATTCTAGAATATATTCCAAGAATAATCAGTTTCTCCAAGTTTCATATGATAAATTTAAGTTTAGAAAATTGCAAAAAAACATATGTATACATACATATGGTTTAGATTTCATATTTATATATTTTAATATATGATATATTATATAATATATTTTCATATATACATATATGAATTACATATATTTATATAGACATAGGAAAATACATACATACATTTCATATGTATATATATTTCATAATATACAAATTTTATGCTTACCCTCCCAAAGGCAAATACTGAAGATTGGATGTACATTTTCCTTTTTAATAAGTCTTTTACTAATAGTTCATTTCTTTGTAAAATATTTTTTCTACTTTTATTTAGTTTAATAAAATGCTAGGAATATCGACCCACACATTCAAACAGTGAAAAACAATGCAAGGTTTCCATTTTTCCATTTCAAGTTTGGCACACGTGTCATAGCTTCCTCCAAGGCTTCACCTCCTAAAAGTTAAATAATCTTTCCAGACAGCACGACCAAATGCAAAAACCCTGGTTTCATGGGGAGTTAAGAAAAGAAAATGAGACTGCTAATTAAAAATTAGGAAACTTGAAATACACATATACATACACATATATATATACATGTATACATGTGTGTGTGTGAGTGTGTGTGCTTAGAACAGTAGTTATGTAAATGAGGAATAGGAAATCACCGAATACTACACAAGAAATTAAAAGACAGGAATTTATTTATGCCTTTCAATATCAACTTTGATGACAAGTTGCTTCAATTTCCCTATCAAAAGACAAGATTAGCAGACTAAATTTTAGACAGGAACCACTTTTTTTGTATCCTCTAAGAAATATATTTCAGCATCAAACATAAATGCTGTCTTTTAGTGAATGGATGGAGAAAGTAGTCCTACTGAATAGAACTAGGAAGTAAGCTGGTGCCACTGCTATAAGCCAAGAAAAACTTCAAACTATAACGAGTGAGAAAAGATAAAGTAGTTACTTCACACCAAATAAGCAAATAATCTATCCAGAGTACATCAAAAATTTAAATATATATGCACCATAAACAAGTGTATCTATTTTCAGAAAATACACACTACTAACCAAAAAGACACAACATAATAATAGGTATTCAGTACTGTGCTGCACTGATAGAAAGCTTATCCCATAAGAAATAGAGGGAGAAAAATCTGAGTTAAGAGAGATGAAAATCAAAAGGATTCAAAAGACATGTACACATTATCCCACTTAAACACTGCAAAATGCATACTTTTCTCAGAAGCCTACAGGTGTTCTCTAAAATCAACCATATAATTAGACACATCAACTTTTAACAAACAAAGGAACATTGAAATAATTTCTTCTATTCTATCTGAGAATAGAATGAAAAGAAACTAAAAATCAACAAAAGAAACTAAAATACACAAATTTGTATACAGTGAGCAGTACTTTATTAATGACAAAGAGGTTATTTTAAAAGATCAATAAGAAAATAAAAATTTCAGAGAATCAAATAAAATTGAAAACATAATGTCTCAAATTTCTAGGATGCAATGAATAGGTCCTAAGAGGTAACATATAGCTGTAACTGCCTATAGTACAAAACCGTGGACATCATAAATAAATAACAATTTACCTTACAATCTTGATAAAATAAGGAAAAGTCAAACCTAAAGTCAAAAGGCAGAAGTTCTTAAGGTTAGGGCAAAAATTAATAAAATACCAATTTTAAAAATAAGATTGACCAAATTTTTAGCCAAGTAAACAAAAGGAAGAGAAAAAAAGACCTATTGATAAAATTAAAGATAAGAGGAAGTTAGACCAACAGATATCAATGTCTGCAAATTATTAGAACATCCCTTAAAAACATACATCATTAATATAAAAATCTAAACAAAAGAATAAATATCTACATGCTTACAATCTACCAAATTCAAACCAAGAATAAAAACAATATAAAAAAATATACAGACTATGTATATGTAATGAGAATAAAGCATTCATATAAATTCTTCCAAAAAAAAAAAATATCAAGGCCAGGTAGATAATTAACACCACTGCTCAAGCAAAAGAAGCAGATGCTACCAATTCTTTATGCAAAACCATTATTACCCTAAATGCATAAACTGAGTAAAGACACAACCAAAAAGATAAGTATAAACTATGAACATAGAAGAAATATTCTCAATAAAATAATTATAAACTAAGTTCTAGATGGTATCGATAAATTATTCATCATGACCAAGTTGGCTTCATTCCAGAGATGCTGGTATTGTTTGACATATGTAAATTAATACATATAAATAAACCCAAAACCAAAAAGCGTATGATCATATCAATAGATGCTGAAACGCACTTGACCAAAAAACCAACATCCCTGCATGATAAAATCCTTTAAGAAACTAGGAATAAGAGGAACGTATCTCAACAGAACAAAGGGAACATATGCCGAACACACAGACAACACTGTACCAAATAGGAAAGCTATTTCTACTGAAACCAGAAAGAAACAAGAGTCCCCTTTCTCTACTTACACAACAGGTACTGGAAATCTTGGCTACAGTGACAAGGTAAAGAGAAACAAACCAAAGCAATACAACTAGAAGAGGGAGAATTAAAATCCCCCACATGACATGATGGGATTTTATACATAAGGGACACTAAGGACTCTACCAGGAAACTCTTCTTTAAGCACTCTGAGAATGTAGAAAATTTCAAAACTGACACTCAAAATTAGTAGCCTTCCTGGGGTACCAGCAACAAACACACCAAGAAATAATTCAGGAATAATCCTCCTCACAATTGCCTCAAAAACAGATGTGGAAAATTCCTAAGCGGAGAAATAAAAGAGAAATACAAGGAAAACTTTCTATTACCGTGAAAAGATGTCATGATCTCTGCAAGTCTTCTAACGGAAACTGTTTATTTGAGGCTGGCTTATAGTTTCAGAAGGTTAGTCCAATGTTCATTGTAGTCTACTCAAAATAGCTAACTTATAGAAGCAAAGTATGTGTCCCAAAACAGAGGATACTTTGGTGTTTGTTTGTTTGTTTGTTTTGGTCATAAAGAAGAACAAAGTTATGTCATTTGCACAAAAAAATGTATGCAAGTTTAGGTAATTATATTTGTCTCAGAAAGACTAATATTGTGTGTTTTCTTTCATATATGGATACACAAAATCATGTGTGTGTATATATATATATATATACACGTCACAAAAGTAGAAACAAGACTACACAGGGAACAAAGGGAACTAACAGGAGGTGAGAGGGAGTATGTGGGGCACAAAGGAGCATTGCACAATGTACAAGTATATATTTGTATGAATTGCCCTTATGTAACGCAGTATTGTACACAGTGATTAACCATATACAATGATTATATACAACAAAATACTTTTAAAATAATGAACAAATTTTCAAAACCATCAGTGAAATAAAAAGAACAAGATTTTACTAGATCTCCAAACTTTCATTCCTTTAATGAACTTCAGGAACACCCAAGATACAATTCACAGACCACATGAAGCTCAGCAAGAAGGAAGACCAAAGTGTGGATTCTTTAGTCCTTCTTAGAGGTGGAACAAAATACCCACGGGAGGAAATACAGAGACAAAGTGTGGATCAGAGACTGGTATGGCTGTCCCTTGAGAGGCTCTGCCAGAGCCTGACCAATACAGATGCAGATGCTCAGATGCTGAAAGCCAATCATTGGACTGAGCACCAGGGACCCCAATGGAGGAGTTAGGGGAAGGACTGAAGGAGCTGAAGGGGTTTGCAAACCCATAGGAAGAACAACAATATCAACCAACCAGAGCCTCCCTCCAGAGCTCCCAGGGACTAAATCACCAACCAAAGAGTACACATGGAGGGACCCATGGCTCCAGTCGCATATGTAGCAGAGGATGGCACTGTCTGGAATCAATAGGGAGAGAGGTCCTTAGTCCTGTGAAGGCTGCATTCCCCAGTGTACAGGAATGCCAGGGCGGGGAGGTGGGAATGAGGTGGATAGGTGGGGGAGCACCCTCATAGAAGCCGGGGGTGGAGGGATGGGATAGGGGAGTTACGGAGGGGAAACCAGGAAAGGGGGTAACATCTGAAATGTAAACACAAAAAATATGCAATAAAAAAAATATTGATCCAGTAGCTTTCTGGGGGTGGGGCAGAATGAGAAAGGAAAGATATAACTAAGTGTTCTAGACAAGAGCTTCCTGAATGCTTATGCACTGCCTTCCCTGTACCTCTTCATGGTTACTTAGGAGTTTGGGTGCTGGTTCTCTGTGTGGTGGAATAATACATTTGACAACACCCTTCATGCTCAGTCATTAATTTATTTGTTCACCTTAGATGCTAAGGTGAAAGCCAAGTCCCTTGATGCATTCATGGGCTCTCATATAATTGTTTGAATTTGGCATAGATTAATATGCCATTAAAAACACATTCTTTTTTTTTTTTCTTGGCACTGTATGATATAATAGCCTTTGAATTTTCCAGAACTTGTTAGTAATTTACACAGTTTGAAAATAATGTGCAATGATGTAGAAGGCAGAAATCAAAACCAAATCTGATTTAAGTCAATGTATTCCAAAGCACAAATTATTTCTCACTATTACATCAAAGTTGTCAATCAGGAGGTGTCCATATTATAGTGACAGAATTTCTATCGCAGCCTGTGTTACAAGGCATAGAAAATATGTTTGACATGTGTGTCCTTTGTTCCTGTGGGAGAGACCTTGCCATGTGTAGTAATTAACCAGAAGCTCTGGAAATCCCACAGTAGAGAAGGCAGAGAAAGGAATACAATACTGAATCATTTGTTCTTAGGACACAAAAGAAGGGAAAGTGTAATAGAGTTGATAAATGGCTTATAAATAAATGTGTAACCAGAATCCAGTGCTCTGTATTCTATAAATCACCCCATCTTTACATTAAGAGCTCCCACAGAGGGGCTCTACTCACAGAGGGAGCCTTCTGAGTAGGCTGTTGTATAGGGCAACTGTGAGTGTAAACACTGAGAATTTATGACACATGTTTATGCTTTTTTTTCCCCAGAGAAGCAATAATGGAGATAAGTCATTTTCTCTCTGTATTTTGTCATGAGCATCACAAGGTGATATTTGCTCTCATGTATGAACAATATATGCATGCCCACACTTGAGTTTGAGACAATGGCAGCAATTTCATGTGGACAATGACAGTCACTTGGGCAGCTTCTTATGCCGGCTAAGGGAAGAGAAAGAAGAACCTACACAAACAATGGTCTGCCCGTTTTGTCTCAAACAGAGAAAACTTCCTTTCATTTTTTTAACTAGTCTTTCATTTTATAGGGACAGAAACCCATAATTGTCACAGGTCAAAGTCCAAACATGTTAAGTAGTAGGTTAAGTGCAAATCAGCCAGTGTTCAGTAGCTGAGAAAATATTTCAGGCATCCATAATTCCTTCCAGGATGAAGAAATAAGGAGACAATGCAGAAAATATTTATTGTACTGTTTGTATTGTACAGTATTAGAGATTTTTTATATTTATTATTAAGTGAACAGATTCATAGATCTTACTATAAACACAATTGATAACATAATTTTTTATAAAAATCTTGAGTCTAATGACTGAAAATTTCACACACTTTCATCAACTTCTCCATTTCTAAAAGCAAATTATAGAAGGATGGTTTACCTAAACATACAATTGTTTTATTTCGAGTGTCATCAGTTTTTCAGTAGGAGATTTGGTTATGATTCTTAACACTGTAGAAAGTTAGAGACTGGTGTTTAAAATGACACATAAATTCTTTGAATTGCACTCATATCTTGTGTTATCACTGTTTGCTGGCATTCTATGCTCACCCACCTTTACAAAGAAACACAAATAGAAAGAAAAGCAGATACTGTTTCTATGTGAGCACTTGAATTATTTGCATTCAGAGCCTATAATATTGAAGTGATGACTGGGGTATTTTATAACTACAAGAAATAGAAGTGGCACATAAGAAATTAGAGCACTGTGGCCTCAGTTTCTCCCTAAACATCCACACGGTCAGAGCCATCTAGGATGGACAGGGGGATGAAGTCTATCTTCAGAATGGACACTCAACATAAATGATGTTATGTTTAACATCAGTCTTTTAGACTGTCTAGACTGATCAGTGTGTATGGGGTGGACATGCACACCATAAGCCACTCTGCCTGCATGTGCAATGTATCAAAATCATCTATTTAAGTGGCCCCTCTTTCCAGGTTTTCATCTGACTTTTGGATGCTTAGGTAGTTTTACCTACAAATTATAGCAACAAAATTGTAGAGGGAAAAACATTTTCTAGGCTTGGATGAACTTGAATAGATGGATGCATAGCATGACTGGCCATGCCAAAGCATGGCCTGAGATGGCTGACTCTGCAGACAATGGCATACAAAGTTCAACATATCATAAATCTGATCTGAAACTGTAATTTGTTTTGGAAACAGGTGAAGAAATACTAAAGGAGTAAGAACAGTTCCTCTTTCTATCCTCCACTGAGAAAGCCTCCAGTCGTACTGTAAAAATTGCAGTGCAAACTTTGCCTCTTTCCAGAGATTTTATTTGTCATATGTAGGCTGTGAGTGCTTCAGAAGCCAATGAAAAGTCACAGCACTGTGGAGAAACTGTCTTTGTGTTTGATCTTGAGAATCACACCTTTCTTTTTTGAAAGGAACATGTGTCTTTAACTTGTGTCTCCATTGAATTTCAGGGACAAGGGAAGGGGGATTCTGTTTCTTCAGAGGCTTTCATGGCAGATCTGTTGGATAGGACAGGTACAGTGCTGCAGCTATTAGTTCACAGTGGAATCCAGCAGCCCACATGGCCCAGAATTAGCCTCTATGGACAGACAGTATCACAATTGATGGAAAAATATCACACACATACTGACTGGTTTTCAACTTGTTCAGACATCCAGTGATTCAATTCCTTTCACTCTGTCCTAAATGACAAATTTACAAGGAGAAATGCATGGAAACACTAAAGACATTTATTTGAAATTACAGCAGGGAATTGAGTTTGTGACACACCTGAGATAGATAAATATTTCTACTTAACAGACTATGAAGAGATGTCAGATGGCATGGTTATGTGTGTTCTCTGTGATGACCTTTAATGGCCTAAGGAGGTCCAGAGGCACTGGAGCTCACAACTAATGATGTGGCTTTCTTGTGACATTTCTTTCAGTTTCCTATCTGAAGCATAGGCATCAAGATCCCCCAGTATAGGAGAATGCCAAGGAGGGAAGAGTGGGTAGGTGGGTGGTTGGAGGAATACCCCCATAGTGGCAGGGGGAGGGAGAGGGAATAGGGAGGTTCCAAAGGGGAGATCTGGAAAGGGGGAAACATTTGAAATATAAATAAAGTATGAAAAAAAAAGAAATCAGTTTCTTATCTAACAGAATTCCTGTGTGATAACTTTATCTGTTGAAGCAAGAATGTCTTACGAACAATGGCTTTTAGGGGAAAAGACAAGGGGTAATATTTTAGTGCAATTATTTAATAGTAGAACTAATATAAAGAGTCCATCTATCTTTCAGTTAAGCCTACTACAGCATTTGTCATTTTTTTATTTAGGCATCTAATTTGGACCTAAGGAAAGCAATTTCAACTAACACATGTTAGAAAATGGTATTCTTCCTAAGAGGTTTTGTGATCCAATTTTATTGAAAAATAGTGACAAATGACTATCAGTAAAAATGGAAAGCCAAAATTATGTAAGGATGCATCATTCTTAACCAAGAATCACAAATAAACAATGCCCTTCTATTATAACCAAAAAGTTATTTGTGGAATTATTATTAGCACATACAATTTTATTAGAGTTCTTTCTTATATTTTTCTTCAGATTTTTCAAAACAATCATGTTAGAATTAAAAATGCCAGAAACTTTCAGAATTAAGTGTATTAACATTTAAATATGAAATGCCCCTCTCAATTCATGATTAACCTAAAATCAGATGTATTCATTTTCAGTGCTTCAAGTTTCTTTGAGGTCACCTGAATTATGTATATTAAAATCATAAGCATTCTTACCTCCGTAGTCTTTTACAACAGCTAAATATTTCTCAAAATCTTATAACCCCTGTTCTTCATTCAAAACACTGAAACTCTATCATCCCACACAAAATTCAATCATGCTCAAACCAAAAGAAAAAAAATTAAATAAAATGGACTTTGTCAAGTTATTCTAAATAAATGGCAAAAAATGACTTCAGATATTTTTCAAATACTTTACAAATATAGAAAAACAATAACAGGTGGGAGAAACATTGGGGAAGATTTCACCTGAAGGTCTATGTGATAGAAGACAGTGGAGTGAGGATGACCAGATCAAGTGTACACATTGCTAACTCACATATACTTTTTTATTTATTTTTGAGACTGTATTTTAATTGCAACAGTTCTCCCTTCCCATCCCCCAACCTCCAAACCCTCCCATATAGCCGACCACACTTACCTACCTTCAAATGTGTGACCTCGTCTTTCATCAATTACCGAGTGCATATACGTAATCGTATAGACATTTATATTCCCAAATGTTGCCTGTTGAGTCCACAAAATGTTACCTGTATGTGTATTTTCAGGGCTGTTCTTTTGGCATTAGGCAACCAATTGGTATGTTCTTCTCTGGAAAGGGCCACTTCTTCACTCCAAGATTTACTCAGGTGTCTAGTTCTTTTTTGGTAGGGTTGAAGCGTAGGAGCTTTTCTCCCATCCAGTTTGACATTATTCTTTGGTGTCCTTGTTCAGCTCATGTTTGAGCAGTCATGCTGGTGAAGTACTTAGTATTTGCAACCTTGCTAACTAATCAGTACTAGAGAGATCATGATTATAGAAGATGATTCTATGACCACTAATTTACTAAACCAGCATAATCACTAATAATAATCTATACTAGTTTGTCCATAAACACACAGATAAGTGCAACTTCACCCCTCTTCATGGAAACGTCTCTTTGCAATGAAGAGACCATTGTAGAAAGCCACAACCAATCAATATGCAAAGCCAAATAAGTACATCTAAGAAAAACCACTACCATATTTTTGTGATGGGACTGCATACCTGTAACCCCCAGACTAGAGAGTTAGAGGCAAGAGAAGCCGGAGTCTGTGTACCAGACCAACCTGAGTTACATGAGATCTTGTCTCAAACAAAAACAACAAAATTACTCTCAGATGTTTTCAAGAGTATGCTGCATTGAGATTATTAGTAACTATAGTCCACATTTTGTGTAACAGGTATCTTAGATTTATGCTTCCTATATAACTGAAATCTGTTGCTCTTTGACCAATGTCTCCCCCATTTTTCTACATTATCAGCCTTTGTCAATCACCTTTCTACTCTCAACTTCTAGCCAACTTCTGACTTTATTTTCACGTAAGGTTGTGTGCTATTCCACTGTGTTCATCCACTCGACTGTTCACAAACATGACTGCTTAAGATAGATACAGAGTTCAAAGCATCACATTACAAAGGATAAATTCATAAACTATATAGCAACTATTTATTTTAAGAAAATAAATGAAGGGGTGGGAGATAGCTCAGTTACTAAAGTATTTGCTGAAGTCTTGAGTTCAACCCCAGGAACCCAAGTAAAAAAGCTGGGCACAGAGGAGACAGGATTGCCAGAGCTTCCTAGACAGCCAGGCCAGATAATGGGCAAGCTTTAGGCTGATGAGGAGATGGTCTCAAAAACTAAAGTGATGGGGCATCTGAGAGATGGCACCC
Organism: Rhynchomys soricoides; assembly: GCA_019843965.1. Lineage (NCBI taxonomy): Eukaryota > Metazoa > Chordata > Mammalia > Rodentia > Muridae > Rhynchomys > Rhynchomys soricoides. The sequence goes on along the minus strand of JADRCH010000015.1, from coordinate 15,416,092 downwards.
AAGATTGACCTTTGTCCTTCCTTTCCATGCTCACACATATGCATAGCCACCTGCACATACATGTATACCTGTACCTTCACAAACACACAAGAATAAATACTAAATAAACATGTAAAATGACAAACTGACCTGTTTCTAAGAATTCATATCATCAAACATATTTGCCAATAAAATAAACTTGCTGACATAAGGAATAAGAAAGTATATAAAGAATGCTGGGTCATCAAAAGGGGAGAGGGATGTCCAAAAGGAGAAATGAAGACACTTTGCAAAAAAAACATCAGCTTTAAAACATTCCAGTCTTCCTGCCTGTTTTCTGATTTCTTATTTAAATGCCAAGTGAGTGAGAAGATTTGGGATGATCTGCATGTTTTGCAGAGAGAATAAGAAACAACTATAGATTAGGAATCATGAACAGAAATAGCTACAGCACTCTCACAATGACAAAATCATTGAAATCCTTTCCCAAGTAGGTAAGAACTGTGCTTGATATTTGTCGGGAATCAAAATGTGTCTTGAAGTCTAGCCTCAGTAAACAATTGCAGAAATGAAATACTCTTTGAAGTACTTTGAACAGATTAAATTCTAACACAGGAAAATCCACTTAGAGATAGACCTCAATGAGTAGAAATAAGCTTCATCCTGAAGTCTGTGTAGTAAGTGTTTTTACTGACACCTACATTATACCCACCTTCTTCTCAGTATGGTCTTTTGTCCACAGAACTGTGACTTACTCTACACTTATACATATTCTGTCAGAGTAGCATATGAATCAACAACACAGGGTATAATTCTGCTGCTTTTCATATGGCAAAATCTTAGGAAGTAACATTATAGAGCCCTAAATTTGAAATTGTTTATGTTTGTAAAATAAGAGTGACTTCTTTGAGTCATGTGTTTGTATATGTGTGTGTTATATTTTAAATTTACTGAAATTAGTAGTTGGTAAGCATATGTTGTGTAGCTGGTTCGCCCATACTGAAACACACACCCCCACCCCCAAAGGAGTGAATGTGGCATAAGACTCAAGGGCCTGTGAACCTAAAAATAAATAAGTCTAAGGAAATAGGCAGGGCACAGAAAGTCAAAAGAGTCAAAAGACCCCAGCCAATGTCATGTATGTACAGTAAACAATTACTAGGAATGGAGGGAATTAGGTAGTGTTGCCTGTAAGTTGAGCACCCATACAGGCTTGGGCTTTTAGTGATGCAATTGTCTCTTTATGTATCCTGAATGCACTCATTGGACTACCAAGCTAGAATGGGATGGAATTATTTTTGTTTGGATTTGCTTTAGTTTGAGTCTGTCCTCAGAGCCCTGTCTGGGATGAATAGACGTGTGTTCTTGTCTCTTCAGCCAATCATGCTTGTCTTTGAGCTTCATGGGAAGCCAGTTTTGACGACGACCTATGGAAACCTTCTGAAGAACTGTGGTAGCTAACTAAAAATAAAATTCCTCTCTAGCTCATTGGACATTTCACTCTAAAGACTTTTTTCTTTATTTTCTCAAGTAATAAATGACTGTGAGTTTTAAAACTGAACAGTATAGAAAGGTTTCTGCTAATCAGCCTCATCCACTGTCCCAGTATCTCCTGCCCCATGCCTCCTCACAACAGTCTACCAAGTTAATGACCTCTGTTCTTAGTTCTTCAGTGAAGTTATCTTCATGCTTGTAAACAATATGCAAGCTTTATACTTGATAGTCAGCAATCTTTATGCTCCATAAGAGAAGATCTCCTCTGTTAAACTTCCCTTCTGCATCTCTACTATCTTGGTAACATTGTGCACCACTTTTAGATTCTCAATTATTTGCTATTGTATCTTTAAATTATATTGCTAACGCTGTACTTATGTCATGCATGTTATTTCTTATTTTCTGTTCTGTAATAAGACATCCCTAGCTACCTAATAGTCAAAGATAGTTATCCTCGGGCAAGAAACTGGAAAAGCAGAGAAGCATTATGAATACTTGCTAAAGGAATAATTGTCCTGTTGAGTTAAAAAGTCACTCCAGAATAAGAATGCAACAATGTAGCTATATTGCTGATGTTGATGGTGGCAATGTCAGTTACAGCAGCCACCAGGTGTGGGTCTTGCAGTATGCTATTGCCATCTTGCATGCTTCAATCATTTCATCTTGACAATTCTATGAGCCACTCATTCCCATGATGAGGAAAGTGAGACACTGGGTGATCAATCAACATAGGCAGGAGGTGGCAAAGTGCGATTAACAAATACTCCATTCATATGATTTACGGTTGCTCTGGAGTTTGAGCTCTGAATTAATACTGACAGTAGTGTCTGCAATAGATAAGGTCATGGCCAACACAGAGTGGAACCAAAGGCTGGTGCCCCTCCTCAGATAAATCTTGGGTTTTAGTGTGGTCCAATAGAGCAAGATATACTCTACAACATTAGATGATGCAGAACTTCTCACAACTTTAAATGGCATGGACTTGGGGGTTTGCTTTACTTAGAAAAATGTCACTGGGAAATTCATGCTTTGTTACAAATATCTCTGCATTGCTCTGCCATTGTTCCTACTATACCCAAGATTCAAATTAAGTTTCTAATGAAAACATTCTTTCTCTTGGTATCTTATTTTCTCTCTAGATCTTAAAAATAATAAGATCCAGGTCTAAAGATATGGCTCAGAAAATGCTTGAACCTGGCAATATGAGTGAGTTCAATTCTGGAGACATGCATAGTAGAAAGAAGAGAACTGACTCTATATTGTCCTCTGGCCACTCATACACACAGTGGCATGCACATGCACATGCATGCATGTGCACATGCAGACAGACACACACACACACACATCAATTTAATAAAAACCAAGTCAGTGAAAAATGCAATTGGGTCAGTTCTTAGTAAAATAGTCATCAGTACACATTTCCTGTAAGTCAGAAATATAAATCAGAATAGAATAGACATTGTGGATGGTTGGGGTAGGGGTCTGGATGGGGTAAGAATGAGGATAGGAGGGATCAGGTAGGGAGACTAGAGAGGGAGAGAGTACTGGGAGAGACAACTGGAGGGGGCATCTCTGGGACAACTGGAATTGGGGAGCATCTCTGAAATGAACTAGAAACCTAGCACAAAACTCTCAGGAACATCTGAGGTTGACCCTAGCTAAGACTCCTAGCAATGGGGAATATGGAACCTAAACTGGCCAGTTTCTTTAATCTAGCAAGACTTCCAGTTGAGAAACTGAGATACCAACAGAGCCACAAAAACCTTAGACCCATAATTTATCCTGCCTACAGGATGTTCAGGGCTGAGGGGTGGAGCAGAATTTGAGAGAAGGTTCAGCAAATGACTAGCCCAGCTTGAGATCCATGCCATGAAAGGAAGACCACCCTGACACTGCCTGGAGGTCCAGAAACCAGAGGCACGACAGCTCAGAACCCCCCTCCCCCCAAAAAGTCAATGAAATGGTTATTGGTGCCTAGCCCAACTGTATTCAGAGAGGCTTCACTCAGCAACTGGTGAAACAGACACAGATCTACAGCCAAACATTAGATGGCTCTTGGGGAATGGAGGGAGGATTGTAGGAGCCAGACGGGCCAAGGACATCATAAAATAACCCATAAAAGCAACTAACCTAGGCTATAGGACTTAGAGACTGAACTGATAACCAGGGAACCTACATGGGACTAACATAGGCCCTCTGCACATATGTTATACTTGGTCTTCTATGGGACTCCTAACAGTGTGAGCAGGGACTGTCTCTGACTCTGTTGCCTGCCTTTGGGACCATTCATCCTACTGAGTTGCCTCATGCAGCATTAATAGGACAGGAGGTGCCTAGTCTTACTGCAACTTGATAAACCAAAGCTGATTGATATTCCATGAGAGGTCTGTCCTTTTCTGAAGAGAAATAGAAGAGGAGTAGATGAGAGGAGGGGAAAGAGAGAAACATTGGGGGAGGGGCTGGGAGAAGAAGAGGGAGGGGAAATTGTGATAGTGATGTAAATAAATTAGTACACCTTACAGTTTATACAAGTTAAATAAAAAATAAAAGTTAAATCCTAGTATATGAATTATATCTCTATATATTATGACAGAAAAAGATAAGAACCAATATAGATACCAACAGTGTGAGAATTGTGAACCAGTAACAGTATACCATAAAGTTTTTAAAAATCTGTTTTGGACAGTTTTTTTCATAATGCAGAAAAAATTACTTATGTTATAATGTGTAAAGTAAAATGCTGTAAGTTATTGAATAAAAATAAGAGGGCAGTCTGGGTAGAGAGACAGAAAAAATGATTTGAGTTAAGAGGCTGCAGAGAAAACACCACAAACTGAACAAATAGTGTAAACAAAGAAGATGTGGGAAAGAAGATAAGATTGAGAGAAATATGAGGCAGCCTCTGTAGCCCAGATGAAAGAGAAGTCATCTGGCATGTTGCAAGCAATGACTTCCCGTTTAAAAATAGGTAACCAGGACACATTTCAATCTTTCCTCCTCTCTTCCTGATGAAACAATTTTAAAGATACGCATAAGATCATCCAGTGAGGAAGTATAACACATTTAGAGGGTGACTGAGAGAAAATTGAAAAGCATTTATTTATTGGAAAAGAAAAGAGGAATCTGAGACCCATAATAGACCTACAGAGGCTTTCTCAGAGAGGTTATCACTAAAATGCTGCGTGAGTGAGCAGAGTGACAAGTGGAGCTACAAACACAGTCACTCAGCAGTGTACAGGCTGAGTACTTAACATACTGATTTTATACCACCCTATTTTTAATTTTGTGCTCCTCCCCTCAAAAAATGACAAACAAGTTTTTCACCATCTATAGGAATAATAATAACAAGTATAAAATAAAGCAACTGTTATATACATACTATTATCTATCTGCCTATCATATATATCATATATATATATATGTCATATATATCATTTTTCATATCATATATGTGGTAGGCAGATAGATAATAGATATATGGTTGGTAGATGGGAGATAGAGATTGATAATAGCTACATAGATGACTGACAGATGATACATCAATAAATAGATGGGAGATAGATAGATAGATAGATAGAATCAAAGCAATAGAAAGTTGTGTTTTTCTTTAAGTAATTTGTATATGTTGTCTTGAGAAAGCAGGACATAGATCATGAGTATAGGAGTACATGTTTAATCATCTAGAGGTCCGTAGTTCACAAAATTATAAGCAAAAATCACAGAAGTCACTGCAAGTATTGTTCTACTGCCTAGTTGACCTAACTGGCAGTGGCTCCTTAGATATACTAATGGAAGAAAAATCATTGTCAGTAGTCATCATGGCACAACCTACGATAGCTTGTGTTACTAACTAATCCTTCCCCTGTTATCAATGTTTACAATATTTTCCTTCTGCCACAGGAATGCCTCATTTGAAAAACAGGTACATTTCACGGGTATATACAAAGAAACAGCCTTGAATAGGTCCAAATTGAACACCTAGATGAATTCCTAAAGTAAGGTTTCAAGAAAATGAAATTAAGTCAGGTAATCAAAGAAGTTGGAAGATATTTGAAGAATGATTAACTTAGCTCTATCGACATTAAAGAAGCCTGTGATTCCAAAATAAATCAAGATACAGAGATAGACTTTGAATGGAAAACAAACCAAACAATGATTTAACTCTGATGATGGGAACATGTTCCCTTGAGGAACACAAGGGCAGTGCTCAAAACCCAGGGAAAAAATGTAATGGGGCCAGATTACTGATGTAAAAGGAGACAACAATTTAAGTACTAGATGCTTGAAGTTTTGTTTTAAAATCTATCTTTGAATACTTTTTCTCATAATGAACTACTCTGAGAGTCGAGAAAGATGGACTTGTAACAACCATAACCACAGGGATGCCAGATGGAGTTGACAAAAATAGAGGATTCAAATAACAAGGAAAATGTGAAGAGGATGATAAAAGAATAAAAATGAATTTGCAAATGAATAAAACTGATTAAATAATGAGGAGAGTTGTAAACATATTACTTAAAGTTATAAGTAAGATGAACAGGGGAGACAGAGGCCTGGGAAGTGAGAGACTCTCAGGACTCAATGGCAGTAGCCTTAGCCAAAATTCCCAGAAGTAAGGAGAAGAAACTCAAAGAGTCCACCTCCAGTAGATAGACAGAACCTCAAGTGGAGTGATGGGGTTACCAACCCATAGTCAAAATTTCTGACCCCAAATTGTTCATGTCTAAAAGAACTGCAGGGACAAAAATGGAGAAGAGTCTGAAGGAAAGGCAGTCCAATGATCTGTCCAACTTGGGATTTATTTCATGGGTGTTGGGAGGGACCAAGGCCTGACACTATTAGGATGTGCTTACAGACAGGAGCCCACCAACTGTGGACTGAGACAGATGCCAGTAGTTACACACAACCATTGGACTGAGTTCAGGGACCCCTATGGTTAAATTAGGGAAAGGATTGAAGAAGCTGAAGAGGAGGGTGACCCCATAGGAAGACCAACAGTCTCAACTACCCCAGAACCCTGGGAGCTCCCAAAGACTGAGTCACCAAACAGGCAACATACACAGGCTAGTCTGAGGCCCCCTGCACATATATAGCAGAGAACTGCCTGATCTGTCCTTGGGAGAAGATGCACCTAATCCTCAAGAGAGATTTGAGGCCCCAGGAAAGGGGGATGCTTGGTGGGGGGAAGCACCCTCTCAGAGGTAAGGGGGAGGAGGAATGGGATGATGAACTGTGAAAGGGGGAGCAGGAGGGGAGGAATGTAAATTAATAAAATATTTTTATTTTAAAAAAGCTGAACCAAAATATGCAGTATAATTATTAAATGGTGATAAGAAAAAGAAAGATGATGGTTAATTATAATTACTATTTTTCATAGAGTAGAAGCTAAATATAAATGCATACATCCATTTATGCATATATTCATGTGTAGGTGATTTTAGGTGTCAACTTGACACAAGCTAGAGTCATCAGAGCCTCAGCTGAGGAAATTCTTACATGAAATTCAGCTATAAGGCATTTTAGAGAGCAGTGGGGAAGAGCCCAGCCTATTGTGGATGGTGCCATCTTTAGGCTGATGGTCCTGGGTTGGGTAAGAAGGTAATAAGTTATGAGTAAGCAAGCCAGTAAGCAGCACCCCTCCATGGTCTCTGCATCAGTTTCTGCCTCCAAGTTCCTGCCCTGTGCGAGTTCTTGCCCTGGCTTCCTCAGTGCTGAACAAAAATATGAAAGTGTAAGCTGAATAATCCCATTCCTCCCCAACTTGATTTTGGTCATGGTGTTTTGTCGCAGCAATGAAAATCCTAACCAGGACACCATTAGAAGTCTAAGCACCTAAAAAGCTGATAAGCTGAGATATAATGATATATTTATATGATTCAAAAATATGGAGTAAAATACATACATACTTGCAGAGAAAAAGACACGGTTGGGAGAAAGAGAGACCCCAAAACTAAAACCAAGAAATTGAGAGACATTACTTTAGTGCATTTGAGTTCAGAAACAGCACAGAGAAGAATAACGCAAATAAAGAAACATCTAGTACTTTGTTTTTTAAACGTTCAATTACTTAAGCACATAGTGACAAAAGAATGTCATTATATGATATCTATAAGACAAAAAGAATACCTCAACTTTGTTCAAGAATGAGACATTATGGAAGTTTGTTTATGGAAATTATAAAATTTGAGGGTCATGACTTTTTGAAAGAGAGTCAGTAGCATATGTTTTCTCTGATGTTTCTAATTACAGACAGTAGGCTCTGAGAGTTTAAGCAACTACCAGAGACTAATCAATAGGAAGATGAAACATGAAGGGAGAGCCTGATCTGCAAATCCCACACACTACACACCTTTAGATTTGTCCTTATTTTAAGTCCTTGCTATAATCATGCAAAATCTAGAACATGTTCCACACCCTTCTCAGCATGTTTTCATGATACTTATTTGCCTTCAAAGTGCATACCTCTTAAACCTTCGTTCTGACATTTAAACAACTCGGTGAATGACATTGACATCTATTTAGGGATAGAAACAGCACAATTTAGTAAAGGGCTCTATTCCACATAAATTACCATCCCAGGAATATAGTAAACAATTACACCTCACTGCCCTAAGCCAAACTAGCAAGAATTTAAGGATCTACTCAGTGCAATATGGAGATTTCCCAAGGCAAAGCCAAACTCTATGATGTGTTCAAGAGAAACTTCCTCAAAGTAATTTATAAAGGATTAAAACAAAGGGATTTACAAAGATTTGCCAGAAAAAAAATAAAAATAAAAAATAAAAATCAGAAATCATTTTCCTTTAACAAAACTAGAACATTGCCTCCCTGTACTGGATCCCTCATAAAACAGTTAAATAGGAATGAATGAAAAGAGAAAAGTCAGCACATGAAAAGGCAAGCTGATCTCTTTAAAGATATTAAGATAATCGGAGAATTCTAAAAACCAAAAATAAATATTACTCAGTAATAAATTCAGTAAAATAGAAGTAATATTTTTGAACAAAAACTAGAAGCCTCAATTTGGCTGTGATACAGCTCAGTCGATAGAAGGTTGCCTGACATGAACAAATTCATGAGTTCAATTACTAGCATCATATAGATTGTAAGTGGTGGAGAATGTCTGTAATCTCAACACTTGGAAGAGGCGAGGGAAGCAGGAGCACCCAAAGTTTTTTTTTTTTAAAAAAAAAAAAAAGAAAAGTGTGGTATGTTCACACAATGGAATATTACTTAGCTATTCAAAACAATGACTTTATGAAATTTGCATGCAAATAAATGAAGCAAGAAAAGATCACCCCTAGTGAAGTAACCGAGACCCAAAAGATAAAAATGATATATACTCACTTATAAGTGGATATTGGCTGTAAAGTAAAAGATAACAATTCTACAACCCACAGACCCAAGGATGCTAAATAACAATGAGACTCAAGGGGGCATGGTGAATCTCACTGAGAAAAGAAAATAGAATAGACATCGTGGGTGGACAGGGGAAGGGGAATGGAAAAGTTTGGGTGGATGGAAACATGAGGGATCAGGTGGAGGGAGGACAGGGAGAGAGTACTGGAGAGACAACTGGAAAAGGGAGGCATCTCTGGGACAAATTAGAAACCTAGTGTAAAGGAAACTCCCAGAAACCTATAAGGGTGACCCTAGCTAAGACTCTTAGCAATGGGGGATATGGCCATTTTCTGTAACCTAGCAAGACTTGCAGTTGAGAAATTAGGACACCAACCCAGCCACAAAACTTTTGACCTACAATTTGTCCTACCTACGAGATATTCAGAAGTAAAGATGGAGCAGAAATTTAGGGAGTACCCAACCAATGAGTGGTCCAGCTCTCATTGGTCCAATGAGAGGAAGCCCACCACTGACAATGTTAATGATATTCTGCTATATTTGAAGACATGAGACTAGCATGAACACCATCAGAAAGGCTTCACCCAGCATCTGATGGAAATAGATATAGAGACCCACACACACTAGGCAGTGCTTGGGGAATCACGTAAAAGAGGAGGAGGAAGGATTGCAGGAGCCAGAGGGGTCAAGGACACTCCAAGAAAACCTACAGAATCAACCAATCTAGGTCCATTGGGAATCACAGAGACTGAAGTGCCAATCAAGGAGTATGTATGGGACTGACCTAGGCCCTCTTCACATATGTAACAGTTGTGCAGCTGGGTCTTCATATATGACTCCTAACATCAGGAGTAGGGACTGTCTCTGACTCTGTTGCCTGCTTTTGGGACTCTTTCCCCTAACTGGGCTACATCTCCTAGCCTCAGTAGGAGAACATATGCCTAGTCTTACTGAAACTTGATATGCCAATGTTGGTTTATATCCATGTGAGGTCTCCCCTTTTCTGAAGAGAACAGGAGGAAGAGTGAATGGTGGGTAGGGGGTAAAGACTGGGAAGAGAGGAAGGAGGAAAAACTGTGGTCAGGATGTAAAATAAATATTTAATTAATAAATTTTCTTTTTAAAGAGGGAGGAAAAGAAGAATTCAAAATCACCAACAACCATCTAGTGAGTTCTAGGTCAGCATGGGTTTGTTTAATGGGACCCTGCGAAAAAGGGAAAGGAAGGAGGCAAATAAAGAAGGAAGGAGGAAGGGAGGGAGGATGGAGGGAGGGAGGGAGGAGGGAGGGAGGATGGAGGGAGGGGGAGAAGGAAGGAAACAAGAGAGACAGTGAGAGAAAGAAAGAGAAGAGGTGGGGAGAAAGATAGGAGAGGAGGAAGAAGGAAAATAAGAAAAATTCAATTTACACTGCCAAAAATAGGAATGAATTTAACAATAAATATGAAACATTTGTATAAAAAACAGAAAACACTTAAAATATATAAAAATGTATCACTCATTCTAGGTCAGGTATCATAATGAAAGATTTGGTATTATAGTGGAAAATTGCATGTTTATGTGAGTTTAATGGCACGTAGATTAAAAACACTGAATTTTTATCTTAGGTATATAGAAAGACTTATTAAAATTTTACATGTAAAATTAAGCTTCTAAGACTACATAGGAAACCTCTAAAACCAAGCTTCTGTGATTCAATCCAGTAGAAATCATCTATAATTAAAATGGCCCAGTACTCTTGAGGGTAGGCTGGCAGATCCTCACCAACACCATAACCTTTCAACACACCATGTAAGGAATACTAAAAAGTCACTGGGGGGAGATAAAATTGGCATTTACTTCATACCAAATACCAGAGTAGACTTGCAACACATCAGAGACCTGAATAAAAATATCAAACTCTTGAAAAAAATATATGTTAAATCACTTTGGCCTTAACCTAAGGACATGGGAACCTAGTAGTCATTTTAAATCAATTACAGTTAGCTTTTAAAGCAATATTTTTCACAAGGAAACAAGTAAGAAACATTTGAAAAATATATCAAACTAGGAGAAAAAATATTTTTTAGTGTGTCACATGGAGTGGACTAATCACTCTAATATCTATAAAACTCTTAGAAGAGTGGCAAAAGTAAGCTAGTAAAAAAGACATGATTCAGAAATTATCAGAACACAGAGGCAGATCTGAGATTTATGAATGCAGAATAGAAGACATTTATGCTACAACATTTAGAGTCCATCTCTATCCAGGTTAGCAATCCAAAGCTTGACTTCATGCTTTGTTAGTGAGATTGTAAGGAATAGCACATTCCTACTTTGCTGAGAAGGAGAGAATAGATAGTCCTGGGGGAGGTGAACTACACTTGTAGTCCTTTGGCTCAGTATAGTGTTACACTCAGAGGACATAGACAGGTTCTCACAGTTTACTAAGCATAGCGTTGGTTTTTGTTTCTTTTCTTTTTTCTTTTTTCTTTTTTCTTTTTGGAAAGTACGCAAAATGACCTGAATATCTATAGGAGGCTGTTAGAAAAGTAAACGCATAAAGCATTGTTGGCTGAGTAAAATAGTGAGATAGAGCATGGTGATCAATGTTTGTAACAACACATTGTTTGCTTACAATAGCTGAGGGTAGTCTATTCTGTCCACAAAATATGGTAAATAGAATAAATGATATTAGTTTGTCTTAGTTATTCCATAATGCACGAACAGATTGAACATCATACTCCCACGACAAATATACACATGTCAATTTAAAATATATCTAAAATAAAATGATGGATACATAAAGATATTTGATATCTCTAAGAATGCAAATGAAGTAATTTCTGGAATATGTTCTTTAAAAATAATAGAAACTAAATATACCCCATCTTATATTCAACCTCTTGTTTAAGAAATACACAGAAATTTATGTAATATACATATTACATATAACCTATATATCACAAATAAATATATGCATCATATAATCTGTACTTCTGTAAAGTTGCAGTACTGTAGAGTCCTTTCTGTTGCAATGATTAAAAAAAAAAAAAAAAAACCACACCAAATGTAGCATGTGGAAAGAAAGGGTTTATTCAGCTTACAGGCTACAGTCCATCATAGAAGTTAAGCAAGAACTTGAAGCAAAAACAAGAGAGAAATGGCTTACTGAGTTTCTCAGTAACTTATATTTAGTTAGCTTTGTTATACAGCCTAGGATCACCTGCCTAGGGATGGCATTGCTCACAATAGGCTGGGCTATCCTACATCAAAAAGGATCAAAGGAACCCAGGCCCCCACAGGCATTCTTACAGGCCAATTTGATGTAGACAGTTCCTCAGTTGAGGTCACTCCTCACACATGAATCTAAGCTACATGAGATGGCAATTAAGGCGACTCATGACAAGTATATATTAGTATTTGTATATTGTAGTTTTTACAAAGAAATGAAGGCTAGCAATTACTTAATCACTTGTTTATCAGAAAAGGTAATGATAACAATATAGTATAAAGTATAAAGAAGGAAGTATCAATTTTCTGAATACAATTTTCACCCTTATCTTTAAGCTATAGTACATTAAAATACAAACTTAAACCAATAAGAAATGGAGAAAATATTGAACACAATATATGAGCTTAATGACATATCAAATTGAAAGCACAGCCATAAGAAAAAGAAACCACTGAAGTTTTGTACTGTCCTCTTATTATATATTACTATTAGAAATCTTAAAATTAAAAGCAGGTGGATCTCTAAGTTCAAGGTCAGCCTGGTCTACAGAGCAAGATCCAGGATACCCAGGGTTAACACACAGAAGAGAAAACCTGTCTCAAAAAAAAAAAAAAAAACAAAAACAAAAACAAACAAACAAAAAACAATAGAAATCTTGAGATTTACTTAGTCAATGCTATGGTTTCAGTGTTTGTAGTCTGTTCCCAAATTCCTATTAAAATATTGACCTATCCCCTGCAAAGGGACAGCATTAAGAGGCAAAATTTTGGGAACCTGATTTTGGTCTTCATGATGGAGCTCACAAGAGTACTATGTAGAAATATCACACTGTATCCTATTAATTTATAAAATTATGTTAATCAATAAACAAAGAAATTTCTTCAAGTGAAATCATCTATTTGTACTTTCTTCTTTTTAGATTTAGTTCTCTCTCTCTCTCTTTCTCTGTGTGTGTGTGTGTGTGTGTGTGTGTGTGTGTAGTATATACAGGTGTTCCCTACTTCTAAGCCAAAAGATTCCTAGAAACTGGAATGACATGCAATTTTGTACCTCCCGAGTGTGTCCTGGGAGCCAAACTATGGTCCTCTGGAAGAGCAGCAAGTGCTCTTTAGTATTGAGCTGTCTCTCCAGACTCTATTTGTGCTTTAAATGGCCTGCTAAATTGAGATGTCAAAGACAAATAGCCTTTTTGAACTATCTTTACATTTCCCTTCAGTGGTTTTTAGTAGCAACAGAAGCAAAAGGACTGATAGGATTCACTAGGAATTATGCTAAATGATCTTGTGTATCATTAACATGTTTTCAGAAGACTCTCATCAAGTTGAAGATGCTTCACAGCTCTGAACTCAACTGCAAATGCATCCCATGTTAGCTTTCTCCGTGCAGAGAAGTGCTTCCAAAGCCCTCTTCAAAAATGCTAACGCTAGCAAATGTCTGAAGCTCCACCAGCTACCTGATTAGAAATGTTCTCCTTCTATGTAGGATGGCTAGTCTGCAATCTAGAAGATGGTTTTTTAAATTTCCCTCTGCATTGGCAGATGTGATTGATCCAGAGAGGCAGCTCGGAAACAAGGAGGCTGTGGAACAAAGCTGCTGTTGAAAATGGTGAACAGCTAGATGGTTGATTATATTAGACCTGAGTGATAACAATTATAGATCTCCAGCACAGAAGCTTTTAAATAACTTCTAGAAAGTCAGACAACTTTGTATGTCTATTGAAGTATTTCATCTAAAAGTTGCATGAGGAGACAGAAATTTTATTTCCATCAGCCAGGGAATCAGTGAACTCAATGTGTAATTAAATAAGAGAAGTATTCTGGAGCTAACATTTAGACAAAAGCAAGAGAATTAGCTTCCTTTATTTAGAAAGATACTGGAAGATTTCTGAAGGCCAGTTAGCTATGAACAGATGAAGTACTTTGGTTTTGTTAGAATATACAGTTTTGTTATGTATTAATAATATCATTTGTCTGTCCAGTTCCTGAGTCTTCAGCATTCAATTAACTTCCCTTTTATTTTATTATGAATATGATCTTAAGGTCTGTCTGTTTACTGCCAGCCTTCTACTTTTATTTTTTAAGTCATTTATTTTTATATGCTCTGTTCTTTTCAAATAGATGATATATCAAACAAGAGATCCAAAGATTTATTTAAAAATCAAGATTTTAATATCAACTTATATAATAATTCTCTTAATAATTTCCTTAAATTGGATATTATCAATAATTTCTTAATTACTTTCATTATCAAATAAAACTTTATTTTTTTCTGAAGAAGATCATACACAGGGAAATGTAAATCATGTTAAACCTTTTCTTCTGTAAGAAGAGAAAACAACAAAAAAACTAATCTACTATTTTAACTTTGAGTTTTAAGTTAAAATAGTAGATTGATAATACACACTAAATTCAAGCCTCACCAATAGGAGGAGAGTTAGATGAAATCTTTTAACATCATCTATTGTTCCTCTATCGATCTATCATCTATCTATCAAAATTTGTGTCTCTCTCTTTCTCTCTCTCTCTTTCTCTCTTTCTCTCTCTCTCTTTCTCTCTCTGTTTCTCTCTCTCTCTTTTTCTCTCTCTCTCTTTCTCTCTCTCTCTCTCTCTCTCTCTCTCTCTCTCTCTCTCTCTCTCATCCTCACACCAACATGGGAATACGAGAATGACCACTCATAGACATATTTATACAGAGACCCCCAAAGTCTATAGTGGGAAATATCTTTAAAAAATAACCTGATTCATTCTGAAGAATCTTCAGTAATATTTATTCTGATATTTCTGGAAATTAATGCCATAGAGACCTCTGGTTGGGTGAGGTAGCTAAATACTAAGACTGGAATAAAAGTTGGTTGGCAATCACTTAAAGTCTTGGATGCTTTCCTAGATTTCACTCTACAGAATGACTGACTTCTGCTTAACTCCACTCCAACAAAATATGAAAAATATTCTTCAGGAAATTTAAAATCGAGAATCTCTGGACTGTAGACTGTAGTTGCAAAAAATAGCTGTGGAATTAGACAATTTACTTTTACAAGGTGGCATTGGCATATGAATGCTGAACTCTGGGGCTGTAGGCTCCCTCCCCTGACTCTTCTCCCAAAACTATGTAGCTAGAAAATGTCCTTCTTATCTTCCATTACAACATGATTCTCTGGAATATTTCATCAAATCAAACAGAACATAAAGACACTGCAATCTGTAGCTTGCAGCTCATGGTCTGTTGTAGGGGTCCCTTGGAACACCACAGCCAGCAGTAACAATCCATAGGAGGCAAGAATGCAGTTCAGTTCAACACAACTTGGTAGCTGGTATTGTTCAAACTATCAGGAGTCTAACCCTGACTAGTTTACTTAAGGAATATTTTGGTACAATATATGTGATGATTTTTTTTTTTGGTGATAATTACCTTCTTCCCATGGGCACAACAAAACTTGTTGATATGACTACATCACCATCAAAAGTCTTTATAAACCACTTGTCACATCTTCCATAAAGAGAAGTTTTGTAGATTAACTAAGAAAAACAAGCTCAGGATAAAGGTCTCTGGGAGGACCTGGTATGTCTCAGCTACACAGATAGTCCATCATTCACCAAGCTGTGAATTATGTCCACTCCTAGCTTTCTGGGGTAAAAACATACGTCTCTCTACTTGAAGAGACAACCCTGTGTGTTTAACATTGCTGGGTCCCCTGCTGCTTACGTGTGAGCACAAGAACCTCTGTCACTCATACAGTATGTCTAGTACACTCTATTGAGAAACTCAATCTATAGATTTTCAATGAAAGAAAGAGGAGAGGAGCATATGCTAAATAACAAAGGAAATGGAGCAATAACTTTAAAACTCAGAAGGGAATTTATTTTCTAAATAGAATGTCATTCCTACTCAAATTCCAATAGAAAAGTCCCACTTTCTGATGCACAAGAATGAAATTATCTCTGTATACTTTCTTTGTGTTCCTATAGTTGTTTCCTCTGGATTAAAACAGCCTCTCCTTGGGAGAGCTCAACATCTCATGAATTCACAAGTTACAAGGTTCATCAGGATCAGGAAAATGTAAAAGAGCAAGAAATTTACAAGGCTCAAGAAGCCCCTTACTAGCCAGTCAGTATTGGCACATACCTTTAATCCCTGTACTCAGGAGGCAGAGGCAGGTGGATCTCTGATTTTTGAGACCAACCTGGTCTACAGAGCAAATTTCAGGACAGCCAGGGATACACAGAGAAGCCCTGTTTCAAAAAATTTGGAGTTGGGGGGTAGCTCTTCCTGAGGTAAGCTAAAGAGATGCTGGAGGTGGGTAGGGCAGAAAATGTTCTTTATTCAAGCAGTTGCCTGTAAGTTGTGCAAAGCGTGCCTTGCTGCAGTTTCACTAGTCATCATCCATACTGGAATAATGATTCCATGATGCATCTGCCTTTGAATCACCCATGCTCCTCTGAGTAACCCCAATAAGCCTATTATGTCATTAAGTTGGAGTTAGATGGAGTTGTTTATTTGGCCTCTTGTTGCTCTCTTTATTGAAGGTAAGTAGAAATTGATTTCCCAGGAAAAGTATCAGAAGGGCATTCTGCCAGAATAAGAAGGAAGATCAGAAACCTTTACATTGGACACAGGAGCTAACATAACAATACTAGGTTATCTCTTGAGGCCCAAGCAGGGAAACTGTTAGCTAAGGTATAAGATAGCTTTGTAGCAAACTCATCTCACAAACAGAATGGTTTTAAGCAGAAACTATTCCCTTATCTCTAGTATTCTGAGGTGAACATCCAGGTTGGTTGCATAGCTGTGCTTTGTTAAAATCATTTGAGGCTCTAGTTCCCTCAGTCACAATGTCCATCCAGAATCTATACTTTTTGTACACTCAAAGCACAATAACACATCTATGTTATTTATGGAAAAATAAATATACAACACTGTCGGTTCTACCTACAAGATATACTGGTACAATGATGGAACACATTTTATGGGAGTAACCAACCACTATTTTAATTTGATTAAAGCACATTCCATGAGATAGAACCAACACCTGACGCTATTAATGAGGCCAAGAATCTGAGACTGAACAGGTCATAGGCTCTAAAGGAAAATATACTACTATTTTGCTAAATAAACACAGCAGTAAAAATAACTCTGAATGACATATTGCTATGCTCATAGACCAACGCATCACACACTCCTCACCAGAAGCATGTTCTTGCCCTCAATGATAATTAACACAGAGACCCTTGAAGTGGAAACTTCTGGGGAAGTCAGAAGTTTCTTTGGAAAGTCAGTTATATCAAATGCTTTCCTGGGACACACAGGTGAAAGGATGTTTTGCTAAAGCAGACACGTGAAAGTACACATGTTTAGAAGAAATATATGACCCCACAGTGGGGCAAGAGCATTGGTTTGCTTTGCTCCGCCTTGCTATTCTTCGCTAACAACACGCATGTGTTGATTTGCCTTACATTGTGCTGCTGAGCTCTGCTTGTGGTAATGCCATAGAGAGAAACTCACTAAAGAATTTCTTGGGAGATTCCTGTGGATTCTTGGTGGCTTCTGTGGCCTCGAGCTGGTAGACTAGCCTTGTAGTTTCTTCAGGATTGAACTGCAGCTGCTGGTTTATGTGTAGTGTCTGCTGAGAGGACTGGGCTGCAGTTGCTGATTCGTATTTGGTGTTTGCTACTGTACTGAACTGTTGATGTCCTGACAACAGAGACTGGACTCACCCCCGAAGAACTATTTCTAAAAGTCTACTTCCCCCATGTCTAAATAACTTTTCTTCTACACTACGTATGATGAGTGGTAGGCTGAAGGGGAGGTTGAACGCTTATTAAAGTAGGTTGAAAACACATAAGAACTAACAGAGATTGTGACAGCATGCACAATAACTGTGCAAATTGAAGTCAGACAAAATCCCAGTATGGAGAAGCAGAAGTAAGCAAAAATTCCATCCCCAAACAAAAGCTGTTTGCAGCTAATACCTACTGGAAAAAGGAATATCGGTTTTCTCCAATGTGATGACCCTGGGTATTTCAACCATACCTCCAAGACAGACTTCATTTTCGTGCTAAAGAGTAGCTGACCAACACAAATTGAACTCCATGTTTGTGTGTGCTTTCTCTTTTGTTGTTCTTATGGTGTGATGAATTGTTTGTTTGTCTTGGTTTTTAATTTCTTGGGTTTTCTCTTTTGGATTTGTTCTTCTGTTTGTTTGCTTGCTTGCTTGCTTGTTTGAGAGAAAGACACACACATACACACACACACACACACACACACACGGGGAGAGAGAGAGAAAATAAAGCTAGATGGGTAAGGATGGGGAGAATTTTGGATGACTTGGGGAAGGGGAAAGAATATGATCAAAATACATTGTATTAAAATTTAGAGAGAAATAAGAAAGTAATTTTTTTTATAACCTCATAGATGAAAACCATGCATATCTATAGGCCTTCCTTCTTCCAAAGTGAATGGACAGTCAGAGTGAGGAAACAACAGAAATAAAGCTCGTATAGTAAAATCTGCAATGATTGCATGTGGCATGCACTAAATGAGGAATTAAATAGAAGTGTGCTCCAAACATTGAATGGTGACATAAGAACCCAGGCTTCTTTCTATCGATAATCATTTTGTTTGTAGGCTCTCTTAAGTTTGATGTATGGGAAAATATAAGTATTCTCAAATGAGATGATTGACCTTACTCTTTACACATTTATGCTTGCATAGAGTATCTCTGTGAAGAAATAAGAAGCTGATAACTGTGCATGCTTATCAAAAGCAATATTAGTTATACTTCCATGTTTTTGTGTTCCTCTAGAGTTGGATCTGTATTATATCCAATTTTTAAAAGTAAAATTAAATGTATTCTCTCATATATGTGTGTATGTTCATAATCAATGCCTCTGAACTAGAAATCTAGTCATAGAGATTTATTACAGATAGACAGACATATAGATAAATGATAGACAAATAGACAGATTATAGATAGACAGATAAATATATATATATAGAGAGAGAGAGAGAGATCAATAGATATGATTGTAATATTTTTTGTTTCAAACATAATGCTCTAAAACTCAAATATAGACTTATAGAATACTGGCTGAATTAATCGTGTGTGTGTGTGTGTGTGTGTGTGTGTGTATTGCAGATATATATATATATTATGGAATGAAATTATATAAAACCATTAAAATGTATGAATAACTATATAATGAAGAAAGGAAATAAATACAATCTTGGCTCTTACCACGATTTGATTCAAAAATGATCAAAGTATTATTTTGAGGATAGAGAAGACATTATAAAATGGAAAATTTAATGGTATAACATTCAGCATGAATGAGATGGATAATTGTCTTTCCTTTGAATCAAAGTAGGATCAAGCTATATTTCCGTGTAAATCAGGTACAACCATATTGTTGACACAGTATTGTACTAAGCCAAAAAAACCACCAGATTTTCTTTCTATGACTTCTATTAATGCTCAGTTCCCTCATTTAGTGTCTTGTAGTCAATATAACAAAGACCAAAGGTCCAAAGTGTTATGCACAAAGAATTGGCCTAGAACCAGAATGAGATAGTAAAACACACAATTTGTGCAGACAATGGGCTCACATTCATGGAAATTCAGTGCAAACAAAAAAAAAAAAAAGACTTAAAAAATGGGACCAAGAGTCAGAAAGGATGGAGAGCGTGAAAAGCTGACTTCTGTGAGACATGGAGGTTCAGGGTCACAGTGTTTACAACAGGCTCTATGCACAAGCATGCTGTAGAAATGATGCTGTAAAAAATACAGTGCTTATACAGTTTAGCTCCAGGCATTTATTCTTTAGAAGTATGCATTTTCTTCTTTTAGATATGTAAAAATATGTAATAGAAGTGATGCATGTAAAAGATTCCTACAAACATCAGGTAGTATGATTTCATTTACTGCCTCCACACCACAAGTGCACTGTACTAGAACAGGATTCACTTCTGATTTGCAGAACTCAGCCTGACTCCTAATAGATACAGCAACAGTGAAATCTGCAGCTGATCTTTGGCATTTTCTAAGATTGTGTGTCATGGTGTCCTAAAATCACTTGTAAACTCTGTCTTCTGTTAAAAGTCCCCTGCAGCTTATTCTTACAATTTGACTTTCCTGGGTTAAGCCATTAACTTCACAAGACTAACTCAGAGATATTCTTGTGTGCAGAAATCTCTATATAATTAATAGTAAATAATAGTTTTTTTGAAACTGTTATAGGATCAAATATAAAATTATTATACAGTTTTGAAGTAAACATTCCATTGTCTTATACTCTGCATACATAATAACAATATATTTGGTTGGTCTTCAAAATTCATATCTATTTGTTAAATGTTATCACTTTCTTTTGTTTCCAACAGTATGCAGATGATATGGAATAAAACAACTTTAATAAATGCCTGTGGTGTGATAGCAATTAGTTCTTACATGCAAATCCACATCTCTGTATTTTCATTAGGCTTTACTTACAGATCTCTAACTTGTCAAGAGACACTGATACCTATGCAGGACAAATACATAGCACCTTAAGATACATGGCAAAATGAATCATTGCAAAGGGAAAGAAGAAATTTGGGTTCTGTAAAATGCCTAGTATTTTATAGTTCCATAAATTTAGAAGCAAACCACAGAGATTTAACGTGGTACTAGAGATGGTTAATTGCTTCCCAATTCCCATTCTCCCTTTCTACCCATTTTTATCCGGGCAGTCTGCCACCCAGCTAAAAATCTGTATTCCCCAGTCTCCCCTGCTGTGTGGCAATTCCTTTCTTCAAATCCCCCATAAAAAGCAATGGAGGATGAATAAACATACATATGAAAGTTGTTTGTATACTTACTTCTTTATTGTATTCGCCTGGAGGATAGTAAATCCTTCCAGGTAGCAGCCTCTAAAACATGACCTTAGGCACAAAAGTGAGGGCTCTCAGAGAAATAGGTGTGTACTATCTGAACATGCATTTATGTTAATTAGTCTAAACAAAACAGAAGGAGGGAGGGAAGCAGAGAGGGAAGGAGGGAGGGAGGGAGGCAGAATCTGGAGCGAGGTACATAACTTTGATGAAGGATTTTTTGCTATAGTCTTCCTCATACTCTTCTGAGCCTAAAGAGGAAAAATATTGATGAAATATAGATGACAGTCAGCTGGGGAAAGGGTGAAAATGCAGGTTCAGAAAAGTGTCTCTCTTGCTAGTCCAAATCATCTAGGTATCCTGGTACCTCTATTTATCTTGGTTATCCAAATCTTAGTTCAATATTAACCCTGACTCTGCCTGTAATTTCTCTGGAATCTCACCTTCCCTCCTTTATAACATACCAGTTATTAGAGATTCTAGTGGGTGATAGAACTATAGAAGTGGATGGAGCTGAAACTGAATGTCTTAAGAGCATGATAAAATGGTCTATTAGACATGACATGGCTCTAGTCCTTGCGAACTCAGAGCAGCTGTGGTTACCTGCACAAAACCATGGCAGCCAAAATTCTTGCACCAAAAGGGTAGATGGTATTCAAGCCACATTCCCTGCTAAGTAGGTATTAGCTGACAGAAGGGGATTGGTTCTTTACTGAGGACATGGCCACTGATAGGATTCCTACATTTCATTTGATGGCCCTTTAGCCATGCATGTACAACTCCATTTAGTGCTTATTAAAGCAAACAAACAAAATCTGCAGTTGAGAGGGATACATGTTAATGAAATGTGGGGGAGGGGTAGATGAAAAGGAGAGGAGTATATACTGTCAGGTCTAAAGGGTACTGCATTTCCCCAGTTCTGGTGGTTAGACAAAAGCTAGCACTTCTCAAGAACTTGGAAAGCTGTATCTCCTCTACCAAATGGAGCCATTTTTCTTATCTCTGGCAGAAGGGGGAAAATGCCTCTCTGTGGTACCTATTAGCATGTCAGAACACCTCCAGGCTCCTTCAGCATCACAAGTTTCTGTTACCTATTTCAGATTTCATGCTGGCATCCTGGCTCTTCTCAGCTCTTCTTACCTCCTCCTCTACCCTAAAGTTCCTTCAGCTTAGGACCTCCCTTTCCCCATACTCATTCTTCTTCCAACCCTGCTATATTTCCCCTCTTGTCCATGAGCTCTTTTGTCTTTATCCATCTCTCACCTCTCTCTATCTATCATCTCTCCAACTCCCTCTACCTCTCTGTTCTGCTTCTGTGTCTCTCAAGGCCAGGGTCCAGTCTGTTGGCCAATTTCAGTCTACTACTTTCTCTACTTTCAAATGTCTCTGACTGTCTTCCAGGGAATGGTCACGTCATCAGTTTTTACATATATGACCATATTTCATTTTATACATGTGTGAAATTCCTAAGAATAAAAAACCAACTAAAAATATTGTAAGACTTTAATTTATACATAAAATATGTATCAAGGTTAAGTATGGGCCAACCTTATATTTAGAAAAGTGTTTTTCTGGTTTTTAAAAAATTAACTAAATATAACCCATAAAAAAATTAATAAAGGACTTATCACAGGTCATTTTCCTTATTATTCAGAAAAAGATCAGAACTCAGTCTCTTGCCTCCAAAAACAACTTTTTCTAATTTATGAAAGTATATCACCTAAAATTCTTGCCACAAAATAAATAAATGTATTATAGATTTTTCACTGCTACTCATGAGTAATGGTATATGTACTGGCTGGTTTTGAGTCAACTTGACACAAACCAGAGTCATCAGATAGACCAGAGCTTCACTTGAGGAAATGCCTTCAAGAGATCATAACTTGCTATTAGGCAGTTTCTCAATTAGTGGTCAATGGGAATGGGGCCAGCCCACTGTGGATGGTGCCAACCCTGGGCTGGTGGTCCTGGGTTCTATAAGAAAGCAAGCTGAGCAAGCCAGAGGATGCAAGCCAGTACGTAGTACTCCTCCTTGGCCTCTGCATCAGCTCCTGCCTCCAGGTTCCTGCCCCATTTGAGTCCTTATCCTGACTTCCTTTGGTGATGAAGTATAAGTATAAGCTGAATAAACCCTTTCCTCCTCAACTTGCATTTTGGCCATGGTGCTTCATTATAGCTATAGAGACCCAAAGACAGTATCCTTGGATATTATCCATTAGGTGAGTCAAGTAATCATTATGTTCACATATCTACAAGTCACCTGGGGATATGCTGCAGGGTCTGGTGGTTGAACAGACTATGGAACCCTGCTTCTCCTCCCTCTTACTCTAGCCCAAGGCCCAGTCTCCTCATCATAAACACATCACAGTAAATAAAAGCCTGGAATGCCCTTAATGTACACAGCCAACCCCAAAATACCCAAGGATAGAAAATACTGTAATCTCTGCAACCAGTGAGAAGGGACATTGGCAAGAAATATAGTAAAAAAGAGGTGAATTTATAAACTATTTAGGAAATTACAATGGCAGTGATTGTTGTTTGAATATTCCAGGGGACAAATAGACAAAAATCTACTCATACAAGTTAGGGCACAAAGTAGTGATTCCACCATGACCCAACTTAGTGAATCAATGAATGGTTTGATGTTATCTACAGGAATATAGGTGAAGGGTTACTTATAGGAGCATGGAGAACTCAAGAACAACTGAAAAGTCCACTTGGTGTGAGTGATAATTCATGGAAGCTGCACTGCTTGAGCACCTTGAAAGACCTGGAGAAACCCTGGCACATCAGAGAGTCTATCTCCTCTCACTACCAATTTTTATGCTTCATACAACTTTGGCTTTGTAAAGTCTATAAGGTTCAACTTCCCTGGACCTCATTACTTCCAGAATCTCACCAGCTTCCTACTCCCTTCAAGACCACTCATCTACAGTGTTTTGAAAGAAATTGGAGATTGTAGCCAGATGAGCAATTGGTGGGGGTGGAGAAAGGCAGGTGGATCACTCCCAGTTTGAGGTCAGCCTGGTCTACATAGTGGTTTTTAGGCCATGCAAGGATACAGAGAACAATTCTGTTTCGAAAAGAAAAGAAGGGGGAAAGGAAAGGGAGAAGGAGGATGAAGACTACCAGGAATGGGGGGGGGGAAGAAGGAGGATAGTTAGGAGTTTTTATAAAGGTATAGTATTTACAATTAATGTCTATCATAGATGAACTCCACAATTTGTCTTTCCTAAGTGATTTCATTTCCAAGCAGAGCCAGGGGTTGAAAAGACTTCCAAATGCCTTTAGGAAGAGAACTGGCTAGATAGCAAAGAATATGTTTGATAAAACTTAACAATCAGGAGGCTGGAGATATGGCTCAGCAGTTAAGAGCACGGACTACTCTTCCAGAGGTCCTGAGTTCAATTCCCAACAACCACATGGTAGCTCACAACCATCTGTAATGGGAACTGATGTCCTCTTCTGGTGTGTCTGAAAAGTGCAACAGTGTACTAAACTAAATAAATACATAAACTAAATAAATCTTTTTTAAGAAATTGCAATAATAAAAATTGACAATCAGAAATACTTTTTAAAATGAATAGTTTAAGGAAGCAGAGAAGTGTTGCTACTTATAAGCTTGTAAGTTTAAAAGGTTGAAGTTGCATGAATGCCCAAAATATTTCAAATATCAGTTAAGCTGAAAAATAATTAATAAGATGTATTCATCATTAAATTCCATATGTATATCTGTGTGTACATGTATTTTGTCATTAATTTGTATAAGATACCCATTCTCAAAGATCATTGCTTCATGACACTTTACTTCTAAAAAATTATGCTGTGTGAAGAGTGGAGGACATGCCCTAGCTTACTTATAGAGGCCAGAAGACAACTTGTAGGAGTCTCCTTTCATCATGTGGCTTATGGGAATTGAAGTCAAGTGGTCAGGCTTGGCAGCAAGCATCTTTACCCACTGAGCCATTTCACTGGCCCTATTTCATAATATTTTCTATTGTGTGGTCAGCTAAATGGGACATCTAGAAAACCCACTGTGCTCTGAAGCTCATGGAATGTGATAGAAGAAAGGAAGGAAAAAAATGTAAAAATGTAAGAGCCATAGAATGGGGAGAGAGACTATAGAATGCTGTCTCTTAGACAAGACATCACTCTTTCTTTTCCTCTGAACCTGTTTCTTTCTATCTAGACCCTAAGTGGGTATATAATCACTGAAATTTTTATAAACTAAAAAAAATCCATATATGTAAAATCCTACTGCTTTGTAAACTAAAAATTATAATTAAAAAAGACAAATTTAAAACATAGCTTGAAACATAGGTAGGTACCTTTCATGAATGGGTAATGCTGTTCCAAGAAGTCATCACATCTCAAAAAAGAACCCAATGCCAGGTATGCAATACCATTCTATGAATTATTAGCCACAGAGGTCCCAGAAACCCCAAAAGAATATAAGCAATTAGCCAAGCAGTGGTGGTTCATGTTTTTAATCCTACCACTCAGGAAACAGAAGCAGACTAATCTCTGAGTTCATAGCTAGCCTGGTCTAAAGAGCAAGTTGCAGGACAGCTATGACTACATAAAGAAACTCTGTCTTGAAAAACCAAACAACCAAACAAACAGAGAAAAGACAATTATCAATCACACTTGGTTGTCCTCCAGAACTAGAAGCTAATATCCTATTGCAGAAGGAACAGGACACAGAGAAATCGAGTTGGAATGAGATGGAAACTCCCTGCCTGCTGGATGGCACTCATAGTGCTACAAGGTGTTAGGCAAACTGCTTGGTTAGAAAACTCATCAACAGTCTCACTCAACTGTAGTTCATGCATACTACAACACTGGCCTGGCAGACAAGATATGCCTACCGATCAGATAGTGACACAACTATTTGGGGATGCCAACTACTTTTTGATTGGAGTTGAAGCCTGCTCCACTAGAGAAAACACACACCTGATACTAGAAACCTGACCAAAAGCATATGAATGGGGAGAGTTTGCTCAAAGGTAGAACAACACTATTTTCCTAAGTAGGCATGTTACTGTATCTACTTTCTAATTATAAATCTCATTAGGTTACTTCCATCTTCATTTATTATAGATGTCACTGTGTGCAAATGAACATATAGACTTGGTTATTACAGATTATCTCATTAGGCTTGATTACAGAAGTACAATTAGTGAGCCATATAATATATGGGTAATTTTTAGACATTTTATTTGAATTCTCAAGTTCATTCCCATGAAGACCTATAATTATTACTCTCACCAAATTTACACTGGAATAATAGCCTTGCATCCACCTTACCAGAGTTAGCTTTGCTTTATTTTAAAGAAGGACTAGCTCAAAATGTGAAAAAGATAGTTTCTTAGCTTTCTTATTTTGTTGTTGTTTCACTATTTATAAGGTTAATTTATATTGACATTTAGCCATAATTTATTATTTGTGGATATAAAATACCCAAACTTTGATGGTCTAATTTCTAACTTCCCTGAAGAACTACCCCCACAACTGAACAAATCGGCTTTTAAAAATCAACCTACCCTTCCTTTCCATCCTCCTCCACTGTGGGAAACACCACCCCAGAGAAGGTCACACAACCTGAAGGCAGGCTGAGCAAGCCACAGAGAGAAAGCCAGTAAGCATCATTTTCTTGTGGTCTCTCTCTGCTTCAGTTTCTGTCTCCAGGTTTCTGCACTGGCTTCACTCTAGGATAGAGTCTAATCCACAAGGTGAAATAAATCCTTTCCTCACCATACTGTTTTTGGTTATGTGTCTATTACTGCAACAGAAACCAATGAAGACAGTCTGATAGGTATACGAGTCTGGTTTTCCTCATTTGAGTTTAATAAACCCTGTGCCCCTACAGTCTTGATTCACCCCAGTAGATCTATGGAGTGCCACTCTTTCTATCTCCAGGAATAAGGCATTTATCAGTCATTGCTTTGTGAGGGGAGGGATACCAGACAGATGGTGCCATTCATATATGCACACAGGTGCAGAGTCATTCTTCATCCTCAAAATGGAATAAAACACTCCTTGTAAAGTGGAGCCTCTCTAGGCAAGAGATGATCTGAAAATCCAGTTTTTCACAATGTAGGCTAACTTGGGGCCATTACACAGTTTGATTTCAACAGATGATCACTAAGTATGGTAAATATACATTTGTTCACAACTCCTCAAAAAATGTTAATTCAACAGCCAGTTCTTTTATATATTTTTGTTATGATTCTTTTCAACACAACAAATACATGCCTCAGTATCTGATCTTATACTTTTAGTTTCACTATTTTATTGTTAATTGCTGTGAAATTGACATCATTTTTGGTCCATTCCTGCTGAGGTCTTCTTGTAGCCTAGGGCCCAAGTTCTCCTAGGTATGTCAACTCCTGTACTCCCTGGTGAGCAGCACAGCCTCTGGTCAACTATCTCACACTGCACAAAGTCCTTGGTGACCATGGGGGCTCACCAGCCATGAGGCAGCTTCCAAAGCAGAGTTTCTTGAGTGAATAACTGTGAGTGGTACACTATAGTCCCCAGATGGCATCCCATGGGCACCCATGGAGAAATAAATACTATAAAACAGCTAGCCATTCCACCCTTCCAGGAAGACCATTGGCAATGACACTGATCCTCTGGTCTACTGAGGTGGAGCAAGATGACTACCCAGCTAGGAGGCTACCTGTATTCCTAGATAACCTGTGGGAAAGGCACATAGCAGCTTAAAAATCCTTCCTCAACCATGTGCCAATCACTGGGAGGTCTGGTTTAAATACATTGCCAGACCCTCCTCTGAGCTTTTCATTTAGTTTAGTAAGTCTAAAATGGACAAAATATGTGGAGTAAGCCCAAGTATATGGATGATTCTGGTCTGAGGACCAAAGCTGAGAACTGAGACAGAACCCCTTCATCCTCCCCTTGCCGCCTCTGGCTTTCCTAGGCTCTAGTCAACTACAAACCACGTACTTTGTACAAATTAAGCCTCCATTCTTGTCTCTCAGTGCATTATGCCTCATCAGCTCCTTCAGTCCTGGGTTCTCTTTTGCTTCTATAATGTCTCCCAGGGTTGATTTGGGGAGCATGGAGGATGAAGCTTCTATAATGTCATGATCTTGGTCAAATTTTCTTTAAAATCATCTTGTCTCAGTTTAATATTTTCTATAACTTGGTAAGGTTCCTCTTAAATTACAGTGGAGTAACACAGAAAATACTTAACTAAAATAACTCATCTTGATCATTTGGACAACAAAATATGAGAACAATCTCAAGTTGTTTAAACCAATTTTGTCCTAGAGTTTGAACCTGTTCCATGGGTTCATTCTTGAATACCTATAAGTATCATTATTTCAGTGTCAAAGAATATAGCAAAAGACTGTGAAAATAATCAGAAAATACCAAAACATTTTAAACCCCAGGAGCCG
The DNA here is from genome assembly GCA_019843965.1 of Rhynchomys soricoides. NCBI lineage: Eukaryota > Metazoa > Chordata > Mammalia > Rodentia > Muridae > Rhynchomys > Rhynchomys soricoides. The sequence goes on along the minus strand of JADRCH010000015.1, from coordinate 15,387,765 downwards.
GAGATTAACACTGTAGTCACATCATGTAGTCCAAGAATTTTCAAATCATTCGGTGCTTCCCTGAAAGTGAACATCTTATGGATCTTGATTTTGCAGCAGTGTTTTCAAAATATGTGCAGGGCTTTTAGCCTATTTGTGATCTGTGTAAATAACATGTACAATAGCTTACTTTAATAAGAACTAATAGTTTATGGCTATTGACCTAGAGGAAAAACTGATACTACCTTCATGAAGGAAAACAATAATAATTTTAAAAACAACAGATTTATGTGCAGTAACTTTATAGAAAGATTGGGGTATTGATAAAGGCAAACCAGTCCTCATTATCCAAATCACAAATGAAAATTGACAGCAAGACTCTATTGCTGAAAACAAAAAAATGCACAAATTGTTGAACAAGAAGAAGTCAAGATGGTGCCTTCATAGAGCCTTCACTCCTATGAACTAATGTCTTTGGTACAGGAGGGTTCTCTGCACACTACCAAAGGAGAAATGTAAACACCAACCAGCCAGAAAAGTCTTTGATCTACAATGCTGTCCTTCCTGTAGATACTCTAGCGCAATGGTAGCACAAAGCATGTGGGAGAAGCCAACCTACTTCTGATTTAACATAAGGCCCAATCCATACATAACACTTTTCGGTGATGAAGAAACTGCAACTAGATAGCCTAGCAACCTAGAATAAAACCAAATACTACTGTTCTATTAAAACAACAGCAATCTAATGACTCTTAATGACATCCTGCTATACTCATAGATCAGGGCCTTGCTCAGCCATCATTAGAGAAGCTTCCTCCTGCAGCAGATGGAAACAATGCAGACCCACAGCCAGACAGTTTTCAACTGAGAGCAATATCCAGTCCTAAATGAGATGTCTCCATCAAATCACTCCACTCAGGACTTTGGAAACCCTGCAGAAGAGGAGGTGGGAGGAGTATAAGACAGTGTAAGGGGATGAAGGACACCAAAGAAACAAAGCACTATAAATCAACAGGCTTGACACACATATGAACTCATAGAGACTGAGGCAGCACACAAAAAGCCTACTCATGTCTGCATTAGATGGGATCCTATAGCTGAAAAGAGATATAAACTCATGCCCTCATTCCTAACCCAGAAGCAGTTGCAGGATATTTGATCATACTGTGAATTCCAAGATTGTGTTATGTACTGTAAGACCTGTTTCTAGCTGTGGTGTGGTTCAGCCCTTAAAAGACACCTTTAATCCATCTGGCTAGAATATAGATACACCCTAATTCCAAACAGTGAAGGTAAAGTTAGTTTGTAGAAGGAAGCAGCCATGTCTTAAAGCGATGTCTAATTGAGTGACAAAGTGATGAATCAGAGAAAGATTTGATTCTCATAAGAAGAGAGAGGAAAGGGCAGTTACTTGGGGGGCAGACCAGAGAGAGGAATGGAAAGGAGTCAGTTTCATTGGGACAGTTTTATAGAGACAGGTTGCACAGAAAGAACAAGCTAGAACGGGTGAAAACAGAACAAGTCAGAGAATGAGAAGGAGTCAGAAGATCAGAACAGATTGTCAGAGTTAGCTTGAGACCAAGCAAAGGAACATTGAGAAGTTGAGAGAAGCCTGAATCAGTCAGCTTGGAGAGGAGTTTTGAGCCAGAAAAGCCTAGTTGAACAAACTAGTTAGAGATAAGAAAGAACTAGAAAGGGGTGAGCTTATTTGGCAATAAGTCTCAGAGGCAGAAAACATTCTAGGCCTAAATTAGATTGTATGGAGGCCAGAAGCTTCCAGGACTAGGCCTAGGCTAACAGCCACAGGCAGTAAACCTCCAGACAATAATTACATCAGACAAATAAAAGTTATATTTACAAGAAGTTATCTCCAACTAATATCCACTTGAAAATAAAAACTTTGTTTTCTCCAAGGGAATCTAACTGAAGAAACAAACTACTCTTAGGAGTAGGCCACAGTCAAGCAGTAGATGCCAACAGACAACCAACTCAATGGCATCTTTGAAAGCTCCTTAATGTTCAGTGTTCTCTCTCTCTCTCTCTCTCTCTCTCTCTCTCTCTCTCTCTCTCTCTCTCTCTCATTTTATTGATTTTTTCTCTCTTTTTTACCTTTTAGGTTCATTGAATATATATTATGCCTTCCAGTTTTGTGTTTTTATGAGCTTCTTGAGTGCACCACAAGTAAATCTTTGTATCTATATCTGTTTCTTGCGTCTTTTTCATTTCCTGTACCTTTTTGCTTGGGGTTTATTCCTTCTGTATGTTTGTATTTTACTGGTCTAATATTTAGTTTTTGTTTTGTCTTATCACATTTTATTCCATTTCATTTTATTATTATCCCTTAGAAGTCTGTTTTCTAAGCAGAGACAGGAAACTGGTGGGTATAAATGAAAAGTGGGGTGTGGATGAATTGGGAGGAGCAGGGGAAGGGGAAACTCTAATATTAATAAATAAAATAAAAATAAAATAAAACTTTTAAATGAACAAGGTATGTGTTGCTGTGTTGCCTCATAGTATTTGCTCTGTTTGTTTTAGGGCAGGTCTGTGATTGTACAAAGCATATGTGCAGTGGAATGAAGATGAAACTTCAAATAAAGGACAAATTGCTTTTAAGCTACAAATTAATTAAACTTAACCATTATAAATATGATTTGCTATGGAATTTTCTCACAGTATCCTCTCTTTGTCTGCATACTGAGCACACTCTTACAAGCCAAACATATGAAATCTGAAGTCAGGAACAAGGAGTTTTCTATTTAAATTAGGAAGAGTTGAGGATATTTTCACAGGTCTTGGGAGATAACTCTCAAAGGTACACAAACTAAGAGCTTGATGGGTAGCACCTCACTGCCACCAAAGGAAGCTGAAAGGTCATTGTAAGTGGCCCTTTTCTCCCTTCGAAATCACTGTAAGAAGTAAGTGCCACATTACTATAACTTAAAGTAGCTATGATTTCCTAAAACTAGAAAATTAATAGTAGATAATTAATGGACATCAGAGGAAGAGAGTGGGCTTAGTGACTCAATTGCTTTTGATGATGTTGGGAGTCTTACAAAAACTGGCATCTATAAAACAATAAGAGAGCCAGTATGCATTCCTTTTCCAGAAGTGTTGGTACTCAAGACTCCTGAGGAGTACATTGTTAAGCTGGTCCTTTACTCACCATGTAAACAATTTCACCTTACCTAGGAAGCTCAATTGCAAATTCCTTAAAGCAAATTTAGTGAAGAGTTGAATCTGCCTCCTGTGGTCTCAATTGTGCTAAAAATTTCCATAGTGACTACCACAATTGTTTGTCGAAACATTTCATTGATGGAAATGCTTACCCATAAAACCTACTAGAGGTAGCACTTCCACAGTGAGCATTTCCCCTTCTCCCAGTATTACTTCTTTGTAAGCATTTGTCTGCAGTAGAAAAAGGACAGCTGTTGGGGAGCAGAGGTCAGAAACTAGGATAGTGCAGCAATAAGCTTTAGTATCTGTCACATGCTTCAACACTTTCTTTGCCTACCTTCAACTCAAGGCTCTGTGTCCTTGAAGAGAACTCTTCTCTGTGGACACATTGCCAAATTTTCTCTGGACAGGATTGCTCCTGCTACCTATGGAGGGTGTCCCAGACACTGGATAGGCTGGAACTTCACCTGTACGGTTGATAAAGACAGCATTAACAAACACCTTTTGCTAAGAACACCACCAAACCGTATGATACCTGCACTCAGGATACCACAGTTTGCTAAAGTGTGCTGTTTGGAACATTCATGGAGGTTTTATACACATATAACCTTCTCATTGAAAGAACTACAGCTATATACACTTCACTTCCCAATATTGAAAGTCCAAGTGAGGGATTTAAATTGACCTAGAACATTCCTCAGCTCCTTTACACAGTAGAGAAAAAAGAGTCCTCAGACCAAGAAAAATAAAACAAAATCACAAAGAAAAACAGTAACTGTTGTGCTATTATCCCTAGTAATGTGCCTGTAGTGGTTTGACTATGAATAATCCTCATAGGTTCATATATTTTGGATACTTGGGCACCACTTGACAGGATTTAGAAGGTGTGGCCTTGTTGGAGGAAATGTGTCGCTGTGAAGGGGATTTGAGGTTTCAGAAGCTCAACCCGGCCCAGTGGCTTGCTCTGGTCCTGTTACTTACCTATTCAAATGTTGAACTCTCTGCTAATTCTTCAGTATCATGTCTGCCTGCCTTGTTCCCCTCTGCCCCTCTTCATCAGCTTTACCCCTCAGGTATCCAGGCACTGTTGTACACCTGACTGGACTGGTAGGAATGAAGCTTAGCCAGGGTGGGTGGGTGTTGGGGGTTTGATTTGTGCTTACTTGGTAATTCGTACATCCATTGCAGATCCCTGTCAACAGTTAGTTGTTTGATGGGTCATTAAAGAGCCAGCAGCCAATGGTTGGGCAGGGTGACAGAGGTAGGACTTTTGGAATTCCTGGGGTAAGAGATGCAGAGGGAGAAGGAACAGAATCGCCATGACAGGGAAGCAGAGAGATCAGATTTAAGGTCCAGCCAACATGTAAGAATCAGGGTAAGTGGCCCCAGGGGCCACTCCCTCATTAGGTCTGGGGTAGCAGAGATGAAATATAGACTTAGCAAGGATTAACTCAGGAACATCGGAGGGGAGTGTGCTAGCCACATGGAGGTGCAGGAGTGGCCCAACCATTGTGCTAGTCAAGGCATATCAAAAGATAAAGGTTATGTGCATTCGTTCCTGTTTTCATTCCCGAATTCAAAGAACTCTGGCAGTACTCACCCACTCGGAGCTCAGAGCAGTTTAAACAATTTACCACTATAGGTGGGTTCAGCAGGTTCTCAGTATGCATGAATGCAGGCATGGGGGGTGGCAGCCTTCTGAGCAGACAGTTTCCAATAAAACATTTCTCTTTATTGGGGGTGGGGTGGGAACAAGGGCTATATAAACCTTGGAGAATGGGTAGGGATTTTTGGGGTGAGTATACATTATTGGCTGGGTCGGTAGTGCTGGGAATGCTTCATTTGCCTGAAGAGGAAATCCATGTTCTTGCTGAACATGTCCTTATAAGGAGAAAGGAAGCTTAACCTGTAATCTGGCCATGAGGCTACATGACCACCATGAGGGTAGTAGAGGTGGGGTGGGGCTTGTAAGGTTTACATGCACAGGGACATGCAGGCCCAGAGCAGGAAGGAAGCAGTCCAGTTCCAGCTGATCTCAGGATGGTATTTTCAGAGTTTGGACATGTCTTAACCTCACTCTTGCTCCAGACCAACTCCACGGATCTCATGGCTTTCTGGCTCCACATCAGCCATACTACCATGCTTCCCAGGATGCTGACAATGGACCAAATCTCTGAACTGTATGTCAGTCCCAGTTAAAAGCTTTTCTTTATAAGATTTGCTATGGTCATGGCATCTCTCCACACCAATAAAATCCTGACCAAGATGGTATCTGTGTTAGTGGAAGATTTCTCAATACAAAGTACTCTTATTCAAAATAATCTTAGCTCGGCGAAGTGACAGGATCATAGCCAATGAGGTTTATCTGAGGCACAATTAATGCTAATTGAAAACTTTTCCCAAAATAATCCTGAGTGCGTTTAGGCAGAGCAAGGAGGATCTCTGTGAGGTGGAGGCCAGTCAGGTCTACATAGCAAGTTCCAGGCCAGCCAGGGCTACATAGAGGGTCACTGACTCAACATGAGTAAACAAATATTAAAAGACAAAGGGTTCTAAGCCCTGGACTCCATAGTATTCTGGGGAAAGTCGTCTGTAGCAAGGAATAGAAACTAGGACTTTAAAGAGCTGTGCAACATCCCTGAGTTAGGTCCTTTTAGTCTCTGAGGATGACTGCTTTACTGCTTTATGAAATGAAGCCTAACAAGACTTTCTTTATGACTTACTGAAGTTTGAGTACAGCGTTTAAAGACTCTTCCTTTTCAAAGGCTTAAACACAAGATCAATCATGATCACACATGATGACATTTTTGGTTGAGAGATTCTGTTGAGGTAGCATTTGACCCATGAAAACTAATAAATCTAAGACTAATTTTTACCCCACCTGAAAAACAATAAAACTGAGGAACCCTATAGTGCTTTGAGTGAGAATGGCTCTCATAAGTTCATATTTTGAAACTGCTTGTAGGACTGACTGGGAAAAATTAAGAAGTTTGGCCTTGTTAAAGGTGAGTCAGTAGAAGCAGGCTCTGAGATTTCAAAATCCTAGCACTATTCCTAGTTAGCTCTCACTCTCTATCCACTTGTGCATCAAGGGGTTGATGTCTCAGTTGTTTCTGCCACCATGCTTTGCACCACCACAATGAACTCTAATCCTCTGAAATTATAAGCTTCAACTAGACACTTTCTTTTCTAAGATGCCTTGGTTTTAAAACCTTAGCACAGAAATAGAAAAGTAACTAAGACTGAGAAGTCAGCTTGGGAACTTTGAGATATTCCACCAGGGTCCCCTTCCCCCCTCCAAACACATGGGCACCCCTCTCCTCCTGGAAGAAACAGGTTAGAAAGGAAGTAGGCTGGAAGGGAGGGGCTGATTAAGCCCCTGCTACCTCATTCCCTAAAGACCAGTCAGTTTAAAAGTCACACTGTTCTGCCAATCACATTGTGCCTAATGGCTGTTGCTCTAAAATCCTATATAAGGTCCCTGAACAGGCTACACGGGGTTGCTCTCCCATCTTGGTACCCAGAGCGACCTCAGCATGCTAATGAATCAATAAATTTCTCTTGCATTTTGCATTCAATCCTCAATTCCATGTGTTCACTCAGAGGGTGAGTTAAGACTTGCCCAGAGTCTTACAAGACAGAGGTTGATACCAGAGATGGACTACTGCTATGACAAACCAGACTGTGATAGTTTAGGGAGGAATAAAAAAAGCATTGAGAGTTTGGACTAGTAAAGTCCACCTTTAAAATAAGAACAGTGTTTTGTAGGGCTTAATGAACCATCCTAGTAGAAATCTGAAGACAATAGTGATGAGAACCATGTGAACTATAAAGGCCCAGTTCAAGAGACTCCAACTCTGGAGGAGAGCAATATTAGCAAATGGGCTAGAGACCAGATGGTTCCTGTGGTACTTAGGTGAAGAATCCTGTTATCCTAAGAATCTGTCTGAGGCAAAACTGAAAAGCAATGAACTAATTTCTTTGGCACAAGAGACTTCAAGACAGTCTAATCTTGATTCTGTATTATGGTTATTAGTGTTTACATCTTTGCAGGTCTACAGTGAAAAACAACAACAACTACTACAAAATACCACGGGACAAAAAGAAATAAAAAAATCTATAGTATAAGGAGGAAAGGGGTGCCAGGACATTTCATGGTGAATCTATGACTTGTGCTGAAAGAGATGAGAAGATTAAACAAAAGCACATTCTGAAATGAAATAATCTGGAGGTATCCTCATGGAAAGATCCCCCACAATTAAGTTTCCAAAAATCTCTCTCTCTCTCTCTCTCTCTCTCTCTCTCTCTCTCTCTCTCCCCCCCCCCCCGACACTAACTAACTAATTGTGATTAAGATGTAACATCTCAGCTTTTCCTACCACCATGCTTTGGCTCCACACCCATAGACTCAACTCTCTGAAACTATAAGCTCAAATTAAACAATTTCTTGGTCATAGTGTCTTATCACAGCACTAGAAAAGGAACTAAGACAGACCTGAAATTTTGTTGGGAGGCTTAAATACGTGTTCATGCACACAGTGACTCGCCAATACCATGAACATGCATGTCTTACCAAATAAACACAAGGTAATTGCTGGTTTCTCTTTACAATAGTGTCCAATGGAAAACAAAGACATTGACTTGCACATTTGACCCTTTGGCTTTCAGCATCAATACATCCTTTTGGAGCTTTTCAGAATCCTGCAAAACTGTCCATTTCAGTTTACAATATTCTATGACTAAAAATAGATTCTGATCTATAGACTTTGCTTCTGATTGCTTTAGATATTTGTTTCTATCACATTCACAATCAAACAACACAGAAAGTAGTTCACCCATTGTCTGTAACCAGAAAGACTTCTTATTTCATCCAGTACTTTGTATTGTAAAAATAAATACTATTCAGAAAGCTCTTAACAATTCTGTGTCTTTATTTTAGGTTTCTAAGATTCTTCATATGCTGTCTGGCTTTTAAAAAATAAGTTTTTAGAAAGAAAGAGAAAAAACAATTTCTATAAAAATAGAATGGTTTATTTTTTTTTATAACCAAGAAAAAAAGTAGTGTAATTTTGCTAGGAAGAAAGTAGGAATGAAGTCTATGATTAAGATTCTGTCTAGCAGGTTTGGGCTGAAGAGAAGAGGAAATATGTCAAGGTATAGAAAATAGAACATACTGAGGGAGTAATTTAAAAGAGAATAAACTAAAGAAAGATAAAGGATTCAAAAAACAACATGAGAATGAGCAACCAAAATGTTGAGTAAAGGGAGATTGAAATTTCATGGCAATACATAATTATGGAAAACATTTATCTAACATTTGAGTAAGAACGCAGAGAGTTCAAGACCATTAAAGAAGGATCAAAGATGAAGATTATTTCCCATAGTCTTTATTTTGTCTACCTAATACTTGCACAAAGCATATTTTCCCAATTTTCTAAGACTTATGTCATCTATGCACCATATTCATTGCTTCTAATATGATGCTTAAGATATACAACTACATTGAAATATAAACTTGTGTTCTATTATTAAGCAAAGTTTCCATCTTTCTCCCAAGAAGATAGTCTCACCACCATTCATTCATCTATAGAAATTATTTAAAGCATCACAGTAAAAAAAATAAAAATCTATACTTAGGCTTCTAGGTCTAATGTATGAAATCCTGTACTTCCAGATGTCATATTCACCAAGAGAAAAGAAAATCTAGAAAATAAATATACATATAAATTCACAGACAAATTTAAATGGGAAGCCACAGAACAATTCAAGACTCAGTCTCACAAAACTGAACTGGATGGGTCTTGGCAAATGATACCAGAGGTTCAGCTCTAGAACACAGGTACATGTCTGCATAATGTTGTATAGCAGTTTTCTCCAAAGCTAAAACTTCCCATTTTTAAGGGAAGCTTTGTAAGACACGGGACATTTTCACGGAAAACATCAACAGGATGTTTTAAGGGGAGGTAAATCATTCTATCCTTATACTTACCACATTCACTTGTCCCTTCCTCTTCAGAGGAACATCTAGGAGACACTCCTAGACTAGCTGAGCTACTTGGAAGAAGCACAGACCAAGCAGTCTGGAAAAAGCAAAGACAAGATGAGCAGCCTGAAAGAAGCAGAGAGTAGCTGAGCTGTCTAGAGGACACACAAACCAGTTAGGCTGCCTGGAAGAGGCTCAGACCAATTGAACCACCAGGAAAGACCACCCACCCTTCAACTTGAGGTTTGTGTATGCTGTGCAGTGTGCTCCAGGTTTCCAGCTTTCAAAAAACCTTTTCAACCCATGCTTGGAGGGCTTTTGGTGAGGTAGCTGCCTTTGAGTCATTTCTTCTCCTTATATAACTTTATATTAACTTATTAATAAGTTTGTCATTTTAACCAATACAACTCATTGTGAAGTTGGGTGTTGTTGGTATCTATACTTTGAGCTATCATTGGTTCTCTGTCTAGAGTTAGTAGATCTATGTTCATGTCTACATGGAATAACATTACATGATACTTACACACACACACACACACACAAACAAACATATGCATATGTCCATATACATGTACACACACTTATACACAAACTGAAGCAAAGGGAAGATTTAGAAAGAAAGAAAGAAAGAAAGAAAGAAAGAAAGAAAGAAAGAAAGAAAAGAAAGAAAGAAAGAAAACTACTTATCAGCTCTTCTAGCTTCTACCTGGATATAGCTGTTCTTTGCTTATTTTTTGAGTTTCTGTTTTAAGTCTATGGAGGAAAGTGGACCATGACAAATCTTAAGACATTTTAACTGAAGTTGGGTCTCCAGAGGTCTGAACCATTAGCAAAGGATGAACTAGACACAAACCACATTGCTGAGCACCTCTGTCTCCTTGGTTGACAGTGGAACAAAAAGAAATGTCCTTTCACAATGTGAACAGCACAGCAGATCTTTGGACAGGTTTAGAACTGAAGTGTTGAAAGGGACAGAGTAATGAGGTGTTATTAATCACTTTTTAAAATATTCATTATCTTGACAAAATTAAAAGGACTTGTGTCAAAAATATAAAGCAGATAAGAACGTTGAAAACAACTGTCTCTTTTACTGGAATTAGAAGAGTCTAAATTTAGCCCTGGTTAAAGACTGCTTGTATTTTGAGGTATGTTAAGACAAAAGAACTTATCTAAGAAATGTACATTTTCAGAGGTAGCTAAAGCTATTTATGGTGAATAGCTAGACAGGAGCACCCATTGGATTTCTTACTCAAGGTCCCTCAGAATCAGGGTTTTCTGAAGGGGCAGAGCATTTAGCCCAGAGAAAATTAAGAATGTCCTTCCATGTTTGCCTTGTGGGATGCTAGGCTGCTGACATCACACAATCCCTTTCTTCCATATCAAACACACCCATGTCTGAATTAGAAGCATCTTTAGAGTGCACCCTCTGAAAACGGCAACAAGGCAAACAAAGGCAAGGTACAAATTAGTGATGTGTGTTCCAAGGATTTCAGTCTGGGAGATGGAAGAACTTAAAACTGGTTTGTGCACACAGGAAAATGATGCAACCAAATATGGCTTGGCCAAGGAGGGAAGAAAAACAGGAAATGGAGCAATTTTGCTTTTAGAGGCAGAAATACTGGTTATTCCTCAGCAGAATGAGAGAAAGACCATCATAATAAAATGAACTGATCTTTTTGGTAAGAGTAAAAAATAGCAAGATGGCCAGGAGGGGAGCCTGCAGAAACGCATGAGCAAGAGAGGGCTGCATATCTGTGTAAAGAGAGAGAGTGTTCTCTTGTAAACAGAACACCAAAGCACACAGTGTGAGACCAACTATTTCCCCAGTTGCAGTGGGTGCCTCCTTTCAAATTCTCCACAGCAGAGTAAGACTAACCACAGCTGATTCAGATTACAGAAAATGCCAGAAGATACATATCCCTAGAAAAGCCACATTACTTGTTCATCTAGAAAAATTGAAGTGTTTTTGAGATTTTTTTTAAGTTTAACATTTAATAATGCTTAATGCTTTTAATTTCATTCATTCTTTCTTCATTCCTTTTTTATTTTATTTTATTTTATTTTTTTGTGATGGATCCCAGGTGGGGCAGTCTCTGAGGTCTCTGGATGGCCTTTCTTTCAGTCTCTGCTCCACGCTTTGTCTCTGTATTTCCTCCCTTGAATATTTTGCTCCTGTGGGTATTTTGTTCTCCCTTTAAGAAGGACCAAAGCACCCACACTTTGGTCTTCCTTCTTCTTGAGTTTCATGTGATCTGTGAATTGTATCTTGGGTATTTCGAGCTTTTGGGCTAATATCCACTTATCAGTGAATACATACCATGTGTGTTCTTTTGTGACTGGGTAACTTCACTCAGGATGATATTTTCTAATTCCATCCATTTGCCTAAGAATGATGAATTTTTGAAATTCACTGATGCCATGAATTTAAGTAGAGAGGACAGAAGTAAAGCCGCTCTTACTCAGGAAGGATGTTCCTCATGGCTATATACAACACAATATATAATATCCTGAGGATCTGAAGCCACACAATTAAGAATGTGACCCTGCTTTTTATGTACACACAATCAAGTTAAGAAACTATAGTTTGCATTCATTCTTTCATTCAAGTCACATTTTTGACCACTTAGTCTGCTATCTGCCAAGTACTAATGGCAGCAGTGAAGAAGACAGGCTAGACACATGCGCTATTTACGTTCTATAAAAACAAAACAAAACTAAAGAAGTCTAATGTTGTTGACCACAGTAATTAAGAACACATAATCTAACTGTCATTGGGCAATGACACATTTCCATATAAGCTGGAGCAAGTTCTCAGGATCCAGAAACCTTGGGTGTGCATTCAGGGTAGGGAGGCAGTAGTTCAGGTCAGTGTGTCTGAAGACAGCCATGATGTTGTTCCAGGACTAAGTTTATGGGGATTTTTCCTATTCTTTTTCAGTTCTACTGAATTGAATAATGTGTTATTGTATGTATATATGTCTTCATATGTGTGCAGTTATGTGCAGCTGCTTGTGTATGCACAGGACAGAGCTTGATGTTGGGTATCTCCCTCAATTGCTCTCTACTTCTTTTGCTTATTACAGGGTCTTCCACTCTCTCAGAGCTCACCAATTTGGCTCTCCTGACTGGCCAGTGAACTCCAGTGTTCCTCCTGTCTTCTCTTCTCCAAGCACTGACATTCTAGGCATGCACCACCATGTCTAACTTTCATGTGGACCCTGGGGATCTAAACTCTGTGCTTGTGCAGCAAGCACCTTACCCTCTGGTCCATCATTGAAACACCTTATGTTTTGCTCATGTCTAACCTAGGGTAGACCAATACTCAAAAAAATTATAATAGCATAAATGTGTGCTGAACAAATGGCCAGAAATTAAGAATGCTCAGAGGGCAGTTTGGTTCATAGGCACACATCTCAGGTAGCTCACAACTGCCTGTAAATACAGCTGCAGGGTATTTGACAACTTCTTCTAGCCCCAACAGGGACTTCATACATGTTTGGAATACATTCAAGCACACACACACACACACACACACACACACACACACGGCAGGGAGGCTGAGAGACAGAAGCAGACACACACTTTTAATTTTTAAAAATAAACAAATAAATGAACAATTAAATATTGGTTGGATATCTCCCTAATGTCCAGTTGCTATAAACAATTGCTATCAATGCCTTGAATTAATTCTCTCTCACAGACAGATGTCAGTTCTCATACAGAACCCAAACATATTGAACAGAATGCATCTGAATTCTAAGTGGTTCTAGAATTTAAAAAATAATAATAATCTGTGATAATTATATTATTTGTTACCCAGAAAGACATGGAGAGGGTAGGAAGGAGAGAGATTCTTTTAGGAGAAATAACATTCACAAGATAGTACTTTACCTCTGAAAGCATATGCCAGCCAACCAGTAATAAACAATTGTGCATCAGTTTGATTTCTGAACTAGAGAAATCACAGTCTCTCTTCAAAGAGACTAACCATCTAAATCAACCAAAGAACTGAAAATAGCTTGTGTTAGTACAATGTAGATATATGCACACAAGACAAAACTATGTCTAGACACATAGTTGTAGACACAAATGTACATTTGACATACTACAAATATGAAGAGAAAACCTATTTTATACATGCCTGCATGTTTTCTCAGTTGTGTGGGGATACTCATCTCTTTTGGAATATTATTTATGGAACTAAGTTATTATTGATTTTCCTCTCTTCCATAGATTTTGTGTAGTTAGTGAAGAGTAGGGCATAGAAAAAGTATGCTAGAACTGCTATGTTAAACACTCATTCATGCATTTATGAATTTTTAGCTTAGTGACCTGTCTTTCCTAGAGCTGTTCACTCCCAAAACCACTTTGTATATCATGTACAAAACCACCAGTATGGTGCAAATATAGCAAAGCTTCCTAGACACAATGTATTTCTTTAGTTAACTCAGAAGGCAGTTTGAATATTCATTCTGCTTCCAATAGGATCTTCAAAAAAGCAAGTGATGTGAAGAAGCAGGTCATGGGAAGAGCCACTGTGAGGTCAGGCAGGATGCTCCCTGTTCTTCCTACTGCCTCACGAGCAATTTCCTCTAGTCCTAAAAGCTGACAGTGGTCCTGATGTTGCATAGCTGCCTTGCTGTTCACACCCAAAGGCATCTTCCTGCGGGTTTAAACCCTAACGACAGCCGGACAAGGTGGGATGCCTGTCATCTCAGCACTCAGGAAATTAAGCAGGGGGATTGCTAAGAGGTTCAAGGTCATCCTGGACTACATAATAAATTTCAGACATGCCTGGACTATAGCATAAGAACCTGTCTCAAAAAGAAAATCAAAAAGCAAAAGTGAAGCAAATAAAAGACAAACCAAACAAACACACAATTAAAAATAAAACAAAGCACTCCGATAATTAAATTCAAATCCCTTAGGTAATATTTTGTTTTCAAGAAGGAAAACTTTGGTTAAGAGAGACAAGTTTAATTCCTTTACAATAAAGTATGTTTTCTGTACTTTTTCTGCTTTCAGATTTCCATTTGCTCAGTTCTGTGTCTGAAAGAAATATCTTCCTCTTAAAAAGGAAATTATTTGTATTTGAATTTCCAATATTAAAATATAGATCGCAGATTAAATAGTTGCCTTTGTCATAAGACAGATATTTATAGCCATAATCTCAGTGGTTTATCTGTCAATAGATCGCAGATTAAATAGTTGCCTTTGTCATAAGACAGATATTTATAGCCATGATCTCAGTGGTTTATCTGTCAATACTTACAAAACATGTTCAAACAAGTTTTAAGATTAAAACATCTTAGATGTTATGGTGGGAAGTGCACCGATCTTATAGGAATGAAGGTGACTGCAAATCCTTGTCCCACATTGCACAGGCCTGGGTTGTACAGTGATGTAGGCATTACTTAAGTAGAAGAAGAAGTGAGGCACAGAAGTATGACAGAGAAGGTGCTGGTGCTGAAATCAAAGCGTTTGGTGTGCTTTCTCACCTCCCATGTCTGCTCTTTGCCATATAGATTGGAAAGATGATTTCTACTTGAAAGATTATTTAAAACTCAGTCACTTTCTGTGACCTTACAGTTCAGCTAAATGACCCTACAGAATTTTAATTTTGAGTAAGTGATTTTGTTTTTGCTGCTTTCAGATACCAGTCAAACTACCTGAAATTCCATATATTCAAGTTAAGGAAGATCTTGTCTTTCATCATATTGCCTGATCCACTCTAATACTGCTTCATCACTTTAAGAAGACCACATTTTCATTTGTTCTCTTACCATTTTAAGAATCTCAGGAGTAGTGACCTAGTTCAGAAAGAAATAAAAGACTCCCTTGATTCCTAATGGAAGAACTGGATGTAAATCACATTACCCAAGCCATTCTTGATACATTTGCACATTAAAAAAGCAGAGGCTTGAGAAACTCCTATTAAATCATAAAAGGGATTTTTGTAAAGTCCCCTGTTTGAAGGACATTTTTACGATGTCATTTAACAGGCCTTAAGAAGTAAGTCCATTTAACTAAGCCGTGCATAAATTGTCTACTGAAAAAGCATGGTGGAATGGATTTCAAATACAAAGGGAAGTCATTAACTAAAACCCCCACATCAAGTGCACAGTATGCTTAGATCTAAAATCATTAGAAAATATTAAGCAAAATATTTTATACTTTCCTCTGTAAATTAATCGAAAATTAAATATATTCTGCAAATCTCCAAACATAATTCTACAAATCACAAGTTTGGACACAAATCAAGCACCAAAAGAAGAGCCACCTAAATGGAAGATGATCTAAAAATCGTTTTCATTTGATCCTGAATGGAAACTTAGGTGAAAGGAGTTTTACACTGAATCATAGCAATGCATCAGACAGCCTGCCTATAGAAGCTCCAGTCTCAACTCCAGAAGGTTCATGATCCACAGCACCATTTACAAGGGTCTTCAAAGATGAGCTTGTCAAGCACTCCAGGTAAGAACAAGAATTCCTCATTTGCCCACATCAAAGAAGAGAAGGAATGAAGGAGAGTTGCAGAGTTTGTTAATTAGCACAGTGAACATGATGTGTAAGGACCAATAACACAGGCCAGGGAAGCAATCATGGTTCTCACATACCTGTGTTTTAGTTCCATATAGACTATGTGAAATGTCTCTTTAGCTTGAATTACACATGAAAACTGCCTGGCTACTAAGGAACTCAGAAACCTCATACACTTTAAGAAGTACCTCAGCAGTTACTTCCTCACCTACAAAAATCCTTGGAGACTAGTTTACAGAACTGTCCTAGACTTAATTCTCTTTCTGCACTTATAAGTTGTCACCTTTAAGCAAATGAGTTAGTCTAAGATTCTTTTCTGTGTCTCTTAAGTCAGAGATATTAGTGATCAACTCTTAGGCTGTGTCTGGTACCTAACAGGACTCAATAATGAATCAATGATGGGGAAAATGCTTATTTTGCACAAGTTTTATAAGACCAAAATAAGGAAAAGTGTATACAATGACTGGAAACTTAATAGCAAAAATTAAAATAATAATATAATAAATTAAAGAATAATATAACTAAAAAATATCTTAAACTCTGTTATGAACTCTTTTCAGAGGTCCAGTGTCATTGGCTCTAAGAGTCTTAAGGACATAGACTTTGGTACATTACATGAAATTCTTCCAGAAGGTGGCCACCTAAGTCTTCACAGCTCTAGGAGTTCAGAAATTATTTTTAAGCTGGAACCAAATAGCCATGTGAAAAGTGATGATTTTCAGGATTATGTGGGGGGAAAGCACTTCAGAATCAGACTTCAGTTACAGGGTATTTCAGCAGTTAAGAAGCTCTGAAGAAATCTCTGTCTGATATAAGGAAAGTCTCGAAGCTCTCTCATCGGCAGGCACTTGAACAACACAAAGGAGGACTGAGCTCTGTATCCTTAAACCTGCAAGCAGATGATACACATAACTGTTTGGATATTCAATATTTTGGACACTCCTTGCTGACCTTCACCATTAATGGCGGTAAGAGAGTCCTGAAGATGCATAACGATGACCGCGATGGCGTATTTCTGGTTCTACGGCACCTTACCACTTCCTTCATTGTTTGAAGCAGTACAGTGGGAATGACACCTTCTTGATGCAGAAAACTCAGAAGCAGGCTGAACACTGTGGATACGATGTGAGAACTGACCTTACTGAATAGTGCCAGGCGCTGTGACGTTACAGATCTCACAGCAGCTTATTAAAATTGCGGGGGAGTTGTTGCAGCCTATAATCGTTTTTACCACGGTAGGAAATGGACATATCCAGGGGCTTTCATGGGTGAAACCTGCAAGAAAGAAAGAAAGAAAGAAAGAAAGAAAGAAAGAAAGAAAGAAAGAAAGAAAGAAAGAAAGAAAGAAAGAAA